>WBMZ01000880.1:0-22681 GCA_013400975.1 Atrichornis clamosus
GTTTGGGTAGGAGGTACAGCTGGAAGGAGGGAGTGAGGGTGGGGGTGGGGAAGAAGGTGTTTTTTTCAAAAGCTCATATTACTTCTCAATATTTTTCCTTTTCTGTTAGTCTTAGTATAATAAATTTAATTTCATATCTTGAGGTAGTTTGCCTGTTTGCCTGTGGTTTCTCTCAACTCCTTAATCACAAACCTCACACACGCTTTGAATTTTTTTTCCTCTCCTCCGTTCAGTTGTGACAGGGGGGAGTCAGCAAGCCTGGGTAGTTCCTGGCCTCTGGCCAGGCTCAAACCAAAACCAAAGTTTGAAGTTATATCTATTTATAGATGCATGTATCAATTCAGACATGAGGGGAATAACCCACTGGGTATTATATAATTTATAAGTAACATGATAGCAAAAGAAACAAACAGGTTTGGTTTGGGGTTTTGTTTTTTGGGTTTTGTCGGTTTGTTTGTTTTGGGGGGAGGTTTTTGTTTGCTTTGTTTTGGTTTATTTTGTTTGGATTTTTTTTCATAGAATCTTCTCTAAAAGCTAGAGGAAGATGCACAGAAGTATTATGTTTCTCACTAACTGTGAAGGTGGGACTGTTCCTTACTGAGACACTGAAGGGTGCCAGTAACCAGCTTGTTTCCATTGGGCTTCCAGTACATCTTGATGGAGACTGCTGAGTAATACTGCATGTTCACGAAAGCAGGGGTCTTTCTACTCTTAGCTCAGTTTCCAGTTCTGATTGCCACCATCACTTCCTATTACATATGTGTAACATTTCCCAGTGACCATGCTTTTCACTGGTTTTTGTTTGTAATGATTGCCTAAGCAAACCATAAGTGTTTACTAATCTTGCCTGAAAATCTCCAACATCTTTGCGTCCATTTCTTTTCTTCTCAGGTCAGCTCTAATGATTTCAACTATTTGAGGGCATGCAGTAATATTATAAAACACATTTCTGACTGTGAGAGTCCTAGTAATGTAAAATCTCTGTACTGCCACTGCTTTTGCATTGTATTTTGCAGATTGAGAAATACTTCCCTCAATCTATTTCTTTATGTTTATCATGTGGGGGTCCAGTTGAGGCCTTGACAGAAAGGAAGGATTACTTCAAGTGCTCTGCAGCATCATGACACACTTAATTTGTGTTTGTTTTGTGACCTGTTAAAAGCTGCAGATCCTTATCTGTGGCACTGCTGTCTGTTTCATTGCCCCAGCCCCCTCACAGCACTGCAGTTCATTATTTCAGTCAATGGGTAGAGACTTCCACTTATCCTCGTTGAATCACAGCCTATTTATTTCAGCCCATTTACCTCTATTCATTGAGATTCTTTTGAATGCTAGCCCTAAAACACTTGCAATCCTTCCCAGCTTAGACATGTATGAAAATACAGCAAGCATCCCCTCTCATTTTTCAACCAAGTATTTTTCAATGCTAGACCATACAAGATTGAAGTCCATACTATCCCACTCAGTATGTGTGACCACCTGGAGGTGAACCGGTGCTTGTTATTCTCTATGGATTATTTTCTCAAGGCCTGTGTTGTGGCTTTCGGTGGTTTCCATGAACAGCGTTGCACTAGTCTGCACATGAGCAAGCCATGGAAGGCAGTGCAAATAAACACACTAAAGCCAAGGCAGATTACATTTCCACTTTCTCCGTTTACCACAAAGGTACTTAGACTGTCACTGAAGGAAATTAGACTCATCTGACATGATCTATTCTTGGCAAATACATGTTGGCAGTTACTTACCACTTCGGGTGTTGCAGTGTGCTTTGTCTGGCACCACGGCCAGCAAGATCAAGTGGCCCAGCGGGTCCAGTGGTTTGATGCCCACACAGCCCAAGCACCCTAAGGTTAGGGTGAGAACCCAGAGGGCTGTGCAAGGCATGCAGATCATGTCCTCATAATTGGCCACCGCCGTCTCCTCCCCTTCTCCCCTATATTTGGTCTCCCTTCTGGATAGTTCTATGTTCTTTGGTCCCTCATTGGCCCATGTTAATCCCCCTGCCTACCCTTGTTCCTATTAGTTAAACACCTTTCTCCCCGCCTCTGTAACAACCCCTTTCTGATATATTATTGGTGATTATGTGATTTCCCCTCCCATTCTGTAGGGGTATAGAACCCTATGTAAAAATCATTTCTGGGTTCTTCGCACCCATCTTTGTATTTCTTTTGGCTCATTAAACCTGCTCCTTTTTGACGAAGAACCCCCTCCAATTCGTTCCTGCCTCCTCCGCACACCTTATTCGTCGGTGGGCAAGGCGAACCCGAGCTGGAATTTCACCTGCCCTCCTGTGCCGCGACAGCCTCCATCTCTCCCTCCTGTGCGGGCGGCTGCCCGGTGCTCATGGTCATCTGCTAGCCGGCAGACAGCACCGCGGCATTCGGGAACCTCTCGGCATGTCCTAGAATATCTACATTAGCAAAGAGTTGATAGAACAATTTAGCTGTATGTCTGTGGCAGTAAGTCAAAGGAGGACTTCCAGCATTCTTCTGTTTTCCTGCATTTGTTATATCTATCATCGCATCACTCAAAAAAACCCCTTTACTTAACCTCCTCCCCTATGTTTGAAGAAGAACAAACAAAGTGATGCAGCCAAAAATTTCAGTGAGACTGCTTTCTTCTCTTAGCTGAATGTACTCACCCACACATGGGGCACTAGAACCACCAAGGGCATCACTATTTGTGGAAAGACCTCTGTGTGTCACTAGTTCAGAAAAATGGCAGCCCACACTCTGATGCTTTATAATGTTAATAGTTTGACTGACAACTTTATTTCACTTCATGTAGGTTGGAATTGAACCAGCTGTGAGAACTCTTTTCTGATGGTCTGGAGATACAGATGGGAAAGAGGCAGCATGAGGAGAAAGGACAGGGTAATAAAATGTTTAGGTACATGAATGTGCAAAACACATGGGTGATGTGCATCATAAACACAGATATCACAAGCGCCTATGGAGGGCACATGACAAGACAAAAATGGCCAGATCTGTGTGTGAATTGCAGAAGTGCAGTGAACATAGCCATAATTCTTACTTATGTTCATTTCTTTGTTCATTCAAAAAACGTTGGCCTGAAATGTCTGTCCTTTACCTTTCTGAAGAGAAGAGAAAATACTCTACCTGGATCCATGTGGCCTTGTGCTTTAACTGTAAAGGCAGACAAATCAAAGTGGGTCTGGAGATTCTTGATCTGCCTTCTCCATTAAACAAGGGTTCTGATCCCAACAGCATAAATGCCAACATGTGAACAGAGGATTCTATTTATGCTGCATCTAGTCAGTGAGAAGCTACAGGCACAGCCTGCGGGGCTGTGAGCTTCTCAGGCACATCTTGTTTTCTTCCAACTGCTCATGGTACCAGAGCCACTGTGGGTACCATCAAGAATAAAATCATCACTGCCTCCTCGCCACTGTTGTTCCCCTTTCTAAAAATTTCAAAAGAGGTAGTTTAAACATGATCCTACTCCCCTAAATGAACATTCTATCTCTTCTGGGTTTTTGTTTTGTCATACTACAGTGCTTTCTACTACTTCCCATCATTAAGCCATTTGCATGAAATACTGAACTGATTAATGTGGCATTTTCCACTAAACTGTTCCAGGAAATGCTGCACCTTACCAGTGGGATGCTTTTGAATAATTTAATCTCTTTAGTATAATTAAAACTACATTCTGAAGTTAGTACCTATTTTCCCTGGAGACACTCATCAAAATGTCAAGTGTTCCTTCTAGTGGAACGGCAATCCCATAGTACAAACAAATATATTTATCCACTGTTGCTTGAAGCAGCAGACCTTTGCCTCTGTTTTTTGTCACTTCATTTTTTAACATGAGTAAATAATGCACGAAATATTAAACAGTCTTTATGCACAGAATGACAGAATATATTGAAAACCCTGAAGAAAAGAAATGAAGTACTATAGTTAACAATAATTAGAAGTCTTTTTTTTAAATTTTACTAATGATTCAAGTGTGATTCTTAAAATGAAGTTTAAAAACTTATTTTAAAATTGAATAAATGCTATGAAACAAAATCTTTGATTTCCTTAGCTTTCTCAGGGAACTTTTTCTGCCTTAGGAAAAAGTAGGGCTGCGGTGCCACCACCTGGAGAGCTGCAGCAATATTGTTTGTAGATGTCAAGTTTCTGACAGTTCCTGGCACTGAATCCACAAATTTACAGCTGAGTCTTAGGCAAAACTCCAGTTAAAAGGGTGGAAAAACTGTTCAAATTGTGTTTGAGAAACTCCAGTTGTAGGAAGATGCATTTAAAAAATTAATCACATGTATTGTTACTTTCACCACAAAATATCTTGACTGTGTACACTGCACACACAGCTGGTCAATGCTCTCACTTACTGTCCTTTCTCACATCACTGAGTTGTTCTGAAAATGAGGACTGGCCTTTTGCTGTAACCTGCAGCTCTGAGCCACATGACAATAATTATCTATTCTGAAATCCAAAAGTACCAAGTAGAATGTAAGTTCACAGCCACATTACTTTGCACAGTTTGACAGATTTTACAGAAAGTATTTGAGATTTTTTGTATTACTTTTATTTGCTTTTCTTAATTTAATGAAAACCCAGCTAGACATTATGGTATGCATTTAGGGAACTGAATAAATTTCAGCTAGAACCCACTTTATATACTAAGAACTGGCATGTCTTCAGCATGTTATTATTATTTATAATTGTTCTTCTTATTAAATTTGGATGTAGAGTATGGTACAATATTAGGTAGATGTAAAGATAGGACAGTTAAATATCTGTTGATCATTAACTTCCTCTAAACTGAGCTAAAGGTAGAACAGTTAAATACCTGTTGATCATTAGCTTCCTCCTCCTAAACTGTCATATGTAAGTCATTGAAGTTACTATAGGAAACAGTGTATGCTTGTGCAATAAGCAAAACAAGATTAAAGCTTAATATTGTCCTATCTAACCTAGGCCATCTGGGAAGTATGCATGTAGTCTAAGCTTCTCAGGTAAGATCCCTCTATAATCACTGGGAACAGAGAGACACTGCTGGAATCCTTTCCCCTGCAAAAATTTCCTAAGCCTCATGCAACAAACCAACCTCTGGAAAAGCCCATCTGTCCCCACCAGCCCTAGAGGCAACCTGCATACCCTGTATGTAGTATATAACTCAACCTGTAGATGGCCAAAGGCCTGGTTGTCATACCTCACCCTGTTTCTAACAACATAAAAGGACTCACACAAGCCTAGTGAAAGCAATTTCTCCCTTATACGTTGTTCAACAGAAACTAAGTGAATGAGAGCTTTCAGAGACATCTTTAGAGAAAAACTGTTCTCTAACCAAATCTGTAAAGATGTCGCCTTTATTCCCAGTGGTGGCATTTACATACATATGTATTAGTCATAACAACTCTGCACTTCCTGCAGCTAATCCTCCTGTTTATCACTCCGCTTGCAATGCTCCTATTATAAGATCGCCAGACATGGGGGGAATGACTGTCTGACAACACTAATTAGTTTAATGCATAACATAACTTCATTAGTGTCTTGTAAGTACACTTGATGTTTAAACAGCCCCATTTCATAGTTTGCAAACATTTCAAACCTGGCACATCAATGTCGTACAAGGTTAGTCGCTCTTACTAATCCACCTATGAAAGCCTACTTCTTTTGCATACAATGGAAAACTACAATTAACTTTTTTCATTCATTGATCTATAGTATCAAACATGTACAGTCTTCAATCTGTTAAGAAAATTTTAAGCTGAGCCCCCTTAAACCCTAAATGCTCTTATTTTGTACATGCCCATTATCTATTAAGTCTAAAACCCATAGCATTCAGCAGCTGCCCATGCACAGGCAGGCAGGTAGCAAAGCAGCCACCCAGTCATCCCAAAGATCCCTTTTGGAGACTGTGACACCAACATGCATGAGCTTCCTGTCTTCTGGTAAAGTCAAAATTGTCAAGGATCTGTTTGCTAGGGCTCTTTAACCCTTTATCAACAACATAAATTTCTATGGTTTTAATTGTTTAAGTAATCTTGAGGGTGTCACTCATGCGCCATTATAGGTCCAAATGCCTACAGATGGGCCAATTCTAAAGGGTGAGTTACATGGTAAGGTTCTGTATTCAGAAGTACCACAAAATATCCTAAAAGTGGATCCCCAGAACCTCTTCATGTGCAGTGATTACCTGCTACAAGAGACCCTGCAGTGCTTCAGTCCTGGACCAGTCTGAGCCCTCCTAAAGGGCTCCTCGAGCAGCTTCAGCATTTGCTGATACCACCCTGCTGAGCCTCTCAATAGGTCCTGCCCACCTGCACCTGGCTTGGGCACTGTTGTCTCACTCCTCTCCAACTCAGGGTGTAGGAGGTGGCTTGGCTGGCATGGCCCAGGACCTGGCAAGCCAACCTGCCACCATGGGCAGATCACAAGACAACAGCCCAAGTAGGGCAGTCCCCTGAGAACAGACTGAAGTGCAGGCTCTTAGTAGTGATTGCTCTCATTCCTCAGCTTCATCAGTGGGGTAATTTACTCATTTAACAGCATTCTCTTTATCTGTAGAATGAGGATTACAGTATGTCCTACTTATACAGCTCATGTGGAGAGTCAAGATGATCAAACAGTGGACGTTTATAAAGGTATGTGTTGCGATTTAACCCCAGCCAGCAACTAAATACCACACAGCCACTCACCCCCCACCAGCAGAGAGAACCAAAAGAGTAAAAGATAGACACCTTGTGGGTTGAGATAAAGACAGGTTACGTAAAGCAATAGCCATGCACACAAGAAAAGCAAAACAGGGAATTAATCTGACATTTTGCATGGGCAGGCAGATGTTCAGCCATCTCCAGGAACGCAGGACCCCGTGACNAAGCAAAACATTAATCTGACATTTTGCATGGGCAGGCAGATGTTCAGCCATCTCCAGGAACGCAGGACCCCGTGACATGTATTTATGACTAGGGAAGACAAACGGCATCCCTCTGAACATCCCCTCCTTGCTTCTTCTTCCCACAGCTTCATACGCTGAACACGGTGCCATATGGGGTGGGATATCCTTGTGGTCAACTGTCCTGCTTGTGTCCTCTCCCAGCTTCCCATGCACCCCCAAGAAGGGATGGGGGGAAGGTGTTTTTATGATTTACTTCACTTCACGAATCTGATTTAATTGGTAGTAAATTTGATTCATTTCTCCAAGTCAGGTTTGTTTTGCACATGACAGTGATCAGTGAGTGAGCTCTCCTTGTCCTTTTCTCAACTCATGAGACTTTCATTATAGTTTCTCTACCTGGTCCACTTGAGGAGGGCAGTGATAGAGTGACTTTGGGGGACATGTGGCCTCCAGGGTCAACCCACCACATGCACAAATCCAAAACATAGTCACATACTAACCATTGTGAAGAAAATTAGCTCTAGCACGGCCAAAACCAGCACAGTATAGTATGGAAATGATGAATCTGAACATTGGGGTAGGGATCTAGTTATGAAGTGGAACATTTTCCTCTTTTTGTCTTTCAGCAATTCAGCAATACCTTCCAGGATCATTATTCTGTAATAGGAAGGTTGAAAATCCCACATTCTCCTTTCATATAAAATAAATCTTGTGGGAATGGCACCAAACACCTGGTTTGTCATCTTTGTCAAGATTAGAACAAGAAATTGTTGACCTTAAGGGCTCTGCTAATCTGTGTGTTTGGTGGGAATGCTGTGAGAAATCATTTCAGTGGAAGACAACTCGAATGCATGCATGATTTACAGTGGCTGAAAACAGCTATGGAAAAGGAATGTTTGCTGCATGTTTGCTGTGATGAGATTCACAGAAAGCCTGAGGTCCAAGTAGACTAAATGTTTATCTGTAACAAATTCTACAAAAAAAAGGAAGCCCACACCAGAAGAGATGGAACTAACAGACAGAAAAAAGCTGGACCTGTAGAGCTCAAAAATAATACACTGTATCACTGTGTTCGATCAGTGATATTTTATATGCTACATTTTGGTTTATATTTTGGTTTTTCCTTTTTCACTTAATTCAACACCAACATTATTGAAAGTGTAGAAATCCCAAAATAACATCACTGTCATCCAAATTCATAAGGATGTCACTCAATGTGGTGATTTAGCAGTGACAGAAAATAATCTTTCTCAGTGGGTAGGAATGGAAACATAGATCACCTGCAAGAGTTGCACCTGGTTGGTCTAGATACACCTGCCATACTAATATGAGTTTATTTCATCCTTGAGTCTGTGGTGGAGTTTAGACAGATCCTATCTATTTTTTTTACAGGACAGTACACAAGCTGTTAGACTTCTCAGTGTCACACATACATGCTCCCAATATGAAAAAAAAGCTCAAATTCCAAGACATAACACCAAAAGATCTAGAGTGACATGACATGCAAAAATTAACTATCATTAATTTAATAAATGTGCTGTATATAAAATACTCTTGGATGTTCTTAAAGCCACTACTGATATATATTTATAATCACTGGCTTTACAATAGAGAATGAGGAATAATGTAGAAATAGAAGGAGTTGTAGTGAAAT
The DNA here is from genome assembly GCA_013400975.1 of Atrichornis clamosus. Lineage (NCBI taxonomy): Eukaryota > Metazoa > Chordata > Aves > Passeriformes > Menuridae > Atrichornis > Atrichornis clamosus. The sequence continues at coordinate 8,522 of WBMZ01000880.1, forward strand.
GTTGAAGGTAAAAATTGTGCAGGTTCTATGACCAATATACCTTTAGTTTTTATGCTGCTATCAAGAAGTGTGATATTAGAAAGGATACAGAATAAGAGTTATTTTTTATTTTTTGATTTGAGGGAAAAAATAAGAAACATGAATATTTTTATTAGGAACACTGAAACGTACTTCCTCTACAATCAGGTGGCTGCCTATTAAACCTTACGCAAAATTAATTTTTATATTTTAAAATATATTCATCTTGAACCTGTTGGGTTTTTTTGTTTGTTTTTGTTGGTTTTGGAGGAGATTTTTTGTCTTACTAGTGTTATTAATTTCTAAGATTTTTATCTCCTGAGGCTACTTATTGGCCAATTTGCACAGCCTGCTGTAATTAGCCCTGCAGGGGAGCAGCATTGTGACAGCAGTGCTCTTGCAGCTGAAAAAGAGGCTGGAAAGAGAATGTCGGGATGGACATAATCCCACATATAGCCAGAGAAGGGAGCTAGATTATCACAAAATCTGTACTGGCCAATTAGGGAGTCACTTTTTATAGACCTTTCCTCACCACTTTGGCACTCTGCAGCTGATGTTTGGTTCGGAGAATGAGTATTTATATCTCATGCAGATCTGAAACCTCTCTGAAGTAGCAACAGATGCTCCCATCTCAGACAACACTGAATACTTTGTAACCATCATATTAATCTCATAATTGAAGTGGACGTCTGTTTTAAACTGGGATCTTTAAAGATGGTCTCTGTACATCTTAAGAGCAAAGATTTTACCTCAAATAAGTTCACACACATAATATGAGATAGCATTTTACTTTTTCAGCACTTTTTTTCCCTGCATTCCTATCCCAACAGCTTTGTAAAGATGTTTCCTTTCACATCACAGCAATGTCTGCCATGCTGTTTTTCCAACCCCAAAACATCTGCCTTGGCCTACTGCAGAGCCAGGACAAAAGGTTCAGTGTCCCCTGTGCAGGGGATGCTGGCTCAGCCTGACCGAACCCCTCTCCCGCCATGGCACTGGCACGTGGTTTGGGGTGCCCAGAGCTCCTCACGCCCTCCCCACCCTCGGCTGCTTCCACCTGCTCTGAGTCACCCACGCAATTAGTCTTACACCTGTGTTTAATCATTGCTCAGAGCCCTCTAGTTTGAACTGGCTGCACTTTGCACTGCCAGGCACAGATTTGCCTGGGCACAGCACACAGTCAGTGCCAGCGGCCGCGTTCCTGCACCGCACACAGACAGGGTTTCTTGCCTGCCTCCTTTTTAGTCTGTATTTGTCTTTATGTGCATGCAACAGTTTTCCTGTACTGACTTGCTCCCCAGGGAAAACTACAGTCTTCCTGTGATATTAGGTTCTACCTAAGGCTGGTGGTAAAGTTTTGGTTTGTCCAGAAAAAAATTATATTGTGAAGTCCCATATGGTATAAATCAGTGCTTAGATACTGTGGGGGTGAATGCCATAAAAAAATACCCAAATCAGCATTGAATTTGACCCTTTTTTTTCTGACATGACCTACTGGAGACTCAAAGCTTAAATCTCTTCCTTCACTAAAGTAAACATCTGCAGAGTGTTAAAGGGCTGGCTTTTTGTAGCACTGCTCATGAGCGTTTAGATTATTAACATTCAAAATATATTTTTAATTTTATTTTAGGAAAAATTACGGAATTTGAGAAATGAATCTCTGAAAAAAATTAATTTTGCATAAATATATTCACATAAATAATGGTTTTGGCTTTTATGAATTTAATTTCATAAGGACATTTATGATTAGCTCATATATCAAGAAAAGAAAGCTGAATTACTTAATCGGCCTCTAAAACTCAGCAAATTGTATGACCTTGAAATACTTAGGTTCCCACTGTAATGTTTTTTTGAGATATAACTAAAAAAGTCCTTTGAACTGTCTATAAGACTCTCCTTCCAAATGTTTAATTCAGCTGTGGAAAATGGCTTATCCTAAAAGAAATATGGAAGGCAGAGTACCTCTCGCAGCTCCAGTGTAGAATATCACAAGCAAGCACATGTTTAACAACAGCCATCTCTTTCCTAATACAAAGCTGAAGCAAGAGAGGTCTGACACCTGCTTTGACACCAGGTCTGTACAGAGCAACTGAAATGGCTCTGAAACACCCCCATTTCCACTCACAGGAATTTTCACTGTTTTGCCATGGCTGTGCACCAGCATACCCAAAAATAGATCCTATCCCCTAAAGTCTGTTTTGATTGCAAGTACCTGCCTGTAAGGGGAAACATGAAACACCTTTGAACCAAATTTTTGCTCTACTTTTGAAAAGGTTGTGACATCTAGAGTTTAATTGGTATCATTCAGTGTCACTTTGGCCTTATAATTCTTAGGCTTAGCATATATTAACTTGGGGAAAAAATGACCAAAAGGGTTTATACAACTAGTTCATGGAGAATTTATTTACAGAAATACAAAAATGCTTATCTTATCAAGCTTGGACTTTCAGGATAGGTTTGAATTGGGAAACAACATGGGATTACAGAAATGAAAAAGGTTTATTTCAGTATATTTTCTTTTTAAAGACAAATAGGAATTACACTAATAAAGACTAAAATTGCAGAAGAAAATATATCAGTAAGGTTAAAAACAAGACATAGAGGTGCATTCTGATGTCTGACTACTTTTAGCCTGGGCCAAATATCTTCCTCTTCATAAAGAGGCTTCTACATGGTGGATGACACTGAAAATCCAGTGCCACTCCATCCTTGTGCTCCTGCTCACCTGATGCCAGGCCTCATTCAGTACCCACACAGCTGCTGCGGGGTGGGTATGGAGCACGTCTCCGGGCACTCATCAGAGCTAGGGGGCAAATGCCTGCTGTCAGCATCCCCCAAGCACTGTGTGCATCATCACAGCCTGTCACAGGCTGCATGATTTCTGTGATGCTGGTGAGAAGTCCTGTCACCAGCACAGAGTACTCAGGACCTCGTGAATCCAAATTGAAACCATCACTGCAGACATCAGGGCTTCTGTGAGGGAAGTCCATGCCTGGAACTAGCTGTATTTCCAGTGCAGAGCAGCACTGTGCACAATTTCTGAGCCTACACAGCATAAACATTGTACCTCTGGATGGGTCTGCTCAAGCCCCCATATGCATTCCTTCCCAAAATCCATCCATTTCTGTGGCCTGTGTGGTGGTGTGCTCCCCCCAGCGCCAGTCCCAGCTGGAGCCGTAACCACCAACGGGGGCTGTGGTGGCTGGATCCAGCTTGCTCTGGCCTCCTGGATAAAACTTGGTAGCCAAGGGATGTCTGGACCAGTGCCCCACACGTCTTACTGCCGTGCGGCTGTGACTGCAGGCCAGCCACCTCAGCCCTTAAACAGCAGGCAGCCCAGGGCCCGGGGTCCGTCCTGCACAGCCCTGGGCTGCACGCCAGGATCTCCTCTGGAGCAGGAATGTCTGTCGAGGTTCCGCCTCCAGATTGGGTGATTCCTTGCAGCAGCACATTCTCAGCAAGTGATGAACTGCATGCTAAACCTTGAAGCCTCAGGTGAGTGGTACAAAGGATTGATAGTGCACACATAATCCTTCAGACATAAGCTGTTGTCCAAGCCTGGGACTAGGATTCATTCAGCCAGACCTAAACTCCTCCCTGAGAAGTTTAGAAAGAGTGACCTGCCTGAAACTCATGACTCAATGGAAGGGTTTCCCTGGCAGCTTTGTCTGACTCTGTCCTCTATGCAGTAAATAGTCAGGTGTACCTTGCAATGGAATCTTGTTAAAACACAGTCACATCTACCACTGAAATTTGTTATGTCTGTAAGGCAGATTGTGACTTGTTTCTTACAAGTGAAGTTCATCACTCCACCTGAAACAGATTGTCTTCAAAATTACAATTTCACAAATCCACCAGCAGTTTCTCTTCTTTCCTACACTTCATGTTACCTATGCACTTTCTCCTGTATGTTTTGTCTCTGGAGTCCTTCAGGAGATGAGACTGATAGTGGGGGAAAAGGCCCCCATAATGTCTTGAGGGCCAAAAGGCCACAGACATTTCTGACAGCATGAATTTAATTCCTTCAGGGACATTACAAAACTGACCATTTTTGGTCTATACCAAGACACAGGAGATAAAGAAATTTTGAGGTAACATGCACATTATAAGCCATCATGGCAAAGTATTAGCTACAAGATAAAGCCAGAAGAGGACAATGACATCCCCTTAGGAAACTAGGAAACAAACATTTTCTAGGTCAATAAGCCGTACCACATTTCCCTGAGGAGTCCAGGCTGTAAATGACATGATTTCAGGGCTAGGAGAGGCTACATATTATCTACTACAGCAGAACAAGTCAATAACATGAACTTACATGAGTAGTGTCAACTTGCCTTTAATAAGTCAGGTAAGATCCTACAGAGGCTCCTCATCTTTACGCAAGACCAAACAAAGTCAAATAGACGGCACTTACTCCTTGTTTAAATCCAAAGGACTTGAAAAGGACAGGTTTCCAGCCTTTTGCATTTTTCTGGTCCCTCTGCATTTTCCCATGTATATCAATGTAAGATGCCTGTTAAGAGCACTTACCTGCCAGAGACATACACAAGTTACCCAGAGACATTGTCACTGACAGGTCTCACCTCTGTTCAAGTCCAGAAAAAGCAAATAGAGGAGTCTTTAGACAAGGATTCTCCTCCAACTTATAACTTGCTGTATCTGGCAAAAAATTTCACTTTTCCAGTGTTGGAGCAAGGCCGAGTGGGTTGACATGATGCTGGGTGTACCGGTTTGAGACAAGCTTGGGAGGAATTGCCCCTCCCCCAACAGGTTTGGAGAGCAATCTCTCAGAGGAAAGTGAAAAAAAACCTGTTTATTTGCAAAAACACACCAAGGGCTTGCAGGCACAGGTAGATGAATAATGTATGATTATAAACCTCTTGTGATGGAAAGCAAAACCTGGATAAGCTCAGAAGTCCTTTCCATGACCACTGCTGCCGACCCATGGCGGGAGGGACCTCCCCCAGGGTCTGAGGATGTGATCTGGTGTCGTGAATCAGAGTTCAGTAGAAACAGTTCCAGGAAAAGGAAAAAAAGTCCCAAGGAAAACTTACTTGTCTCAGCTAGCTAAAAAAAAACCAAACTGAAAACAAAACAAAAAGAATTTGCTCTCCATCTCTCTCCCTTGAGAAACAGAGACGAAGAAAAAAAAGCTGGCCAAAAGACCGAAAAAAAGGAAGGAAAAAATAGCCCTCTCTGCTGCTTCCAAAAGCTGAATGAGAGAGAGGAAAAAAACCTGTCCAAGTCCCAGGAAATGTGTGTGGTTTTTTACATTCCTTAGCCTGAAACACTGTGGGATCTTAAAGCTACAAGATTCATTTTAGCATGAAGCAGACGATGGGGATAGTTGGTATCATACATTCAAACCCAGGATACTGGGAAAGGCTCATTTTCCTCGATAATGTGCCATCAGCCAGTTCCCTCTGCCCTGCATGTCAGTGATGTCCATACCACATCAGAAAAAGGCCTGGGGCCAGGAAGGGATGATACAAATCTTCATCCTAAAGTATACACTCTCATGAGAAGACTGTTCTCTGTAATTGTAAGGTTTTGAGCCCTGAAGCGTGGTCACTGTAGGGACATATAGGAAGGGAAAAGAGTCTAGAAAGCCACGTTTCCTTGGTGAGAGAGTCAGATGGCTCACACTGGATGAACTATAATTGCAGACGTAAAAAATCACTGATTGTGGACTAAGACAGGAGATTGATGCAAGCAAAGATGTGTTAATTGAAGAGACTGACTAAAACTGTGTCCTCCTCTAAAAGTAGCTCTGCATGCCAGACACAGCACCAGGAACATTTCCCAAAACCAAGAGGGCAATTACACAGTTGAGCATTGAAGCAGGTGTTGTCATGGGATCTGAGTGCCCAGTCGTGAACCCCTGGGTCATGGATAGAAAAGCAGACAGCTTTTATACTCTTGCTTAGAAGGAAATAAATTATTTCATTTTTCCTAAAGAGATCTACCTCTGTAAATCATAGAATCACAGAATGGGTAAGGCTGGAAGTGGGTGCACAAATAGGATATTGCCCCGTTACTCATCTGCCACAGACATGCAAAAGAAGAAAGGAGTGGTTTTTGTCATAGTCAGAAGACACATGTCACATAATGGTTTCTCCAAGCAGAGGCAATTTATGAATGGTGGAGTTGCTTTTAAGTGTCCATTAGTGACTTACCTCCTTTCTCACTCAATTGTACTATTCACTATAATTCGCAGATGGTTTTTCCCCCAGCAGCATTAGGATTTAAAGCACTAATGCATCTATTCAAGGCAAAAGAATACATTTGAATGATGTGATATATGTTATTAAAAAGTTTAAATCAAAACAGAATTGTACATTTTGTTTTAAAGTATATGTCTTGAAGAAACCTTATTCTAGGGTGTGATTTTATTTTACTTTTAGTAAAAGTCTCATGCAGAATGCATATATTTTGGAAATGTTCACAGTTCCAACAAAATACAAACATCCCCAGGTCAGGCTCTCTGGCACCAGAACTGCTATGTCTCTGCTCACCATGGGATTGGAGTGGGGGGAGCCTGGCACAGCAAAGATCTGGGAGGCTAAAGTACTGCCTGCTTAAATATAAACAATGTTTCTTTCTAAATCCTTTCTAATATATCTCTGATAAGACTGAGCAATAACAATCCTAGCTTGACCTGTCAATACTTACAGGTACTTTGGTGATCCTGAGCACAGAACATTTCTAAAAACTACCTTTTTCCTGTGTCCTTTTTAAAGCAAATTCCTATAAAGTCAGCTCAGCTGTCAAGTGCAAAGTGATAGGTCTAATACTGATACTACAATGAATTTAGGCTTTTTTGTGTAATCACCAGCCTTTTTGAATGAATACTCTGTCAGTGGTTTTTTGCTGGAAAGATCTTTCCTTGTTTATTTTGAAATCTTTGCATAAATCAAAAGACAAGGAATTCAGGATTTTTAGATATCAGCAGTCATCACTACAGGTCTTATCAAAACACCTGAAAAAACAATGGAGAACAACAACAGGAATGATAGCTGTATTAACAGCTCAGTGAAATTATTAGTGTTTCCTTTTGAGAATTAATACAAACGTAGTTAAGAGAGTCATTTCCTGGAAGAAGGGTTGTTCAAAAAACATTATCCTGAAAGTATCGCTGAAAACATGAAGTGCTGCAGGAGTGATGGTCTCCTTCACAAGATAGTTTTACAGAAAAGACTATGAGTTTGAACTAACCAAGCTACCTGTACATAGACCTAGGAAGAGAAGAAGGTCTTAGGTCCTAGATTTTGCTGGGTTTAAATCCTTCAGATAGTGGTATCCAAACTTTTTCAAGTTATGGAGAACTACCAATACTTAATATTTCTCAGGGAACTTGAAGATTTTGACAGGAGTCTCCTGGACTTGAAACCAAAGTTCTGTTGTTCTGTTTTCTCTAGCCTCCTGCCTGTCACCCTGCAGCCACCCACTGAGCCTTGGTGGCTGTTACAGGAGTGGCAGAGAGGAGGGAGCTGTTGGTTTTCTGTCAAGCTAGCCAAGATGACATCTGTCTATGTAAGGATTCACAAAAGAACAAAGCATGCAGCTAAACAAAAAAAGCATTCTCATAATGTATGAAAGGATAATATATGCTGGCTCAGACAGAAGTCCTGATAAACCGAGATAATATTTTCTGAAAACCTTCTTGGTCACGTTAATCCACATGCATCTGGCACTCACTAAGAGTAGCACAACATTTCATTTATTTATTTAAAATTAGTGTAATTTTTAAAAAATTGATATGGATCTATCTGCCCCAGTGAGTGCACAGGAAAATGATGGGTACTTTTGAAACTGGACATGCAGGATTTTCCTGTTAGTCATGCATCTGTTTTTACCAATCCCATGATGTTTCCAGGTGCTTGGCTGAGTTATTTGCTTGGCCATACAGATGCCAAACATGTGTCAAGTGACCTGATTATGCTTCTTTAAGGAATCCTGCCTGCAGAGCCACAGCAGCAGCTCCTCATGCCTTGCTGCTGCTGCGTGGGATTACAGACAGCCCTTTATTATCTGTGACTCACGTCATGACGGGCTAATTTTACAAACGCAGCCAGTGTATTGTGCAGAGCATGTGGATCCCGCTCAACACTCCTTTGTTCCGTGCTCACTGCCAGGGCTGTTGTCCCGTCTCTTGGGTAGTCAGCGTTGCATACAAATACCTTGCTTTTTGCCAAAACTCTGCAGCTGAATTGCTAAATATGAGTGCTGAACCCTCAGTTTGCTACAAGTCTGTGGGGCGTTTTTTACCACTTTCAGTACATTCAGGTTCTTGTGCACTCCTGGACGCTTGTTCCCTATTGGACCATTGCTGCTGTTTGCCAGTTCTTGTTTTCTGAAAGTATCAGTCTTTGTATTTTCTGTTATTATCACCTTAAGCATAATTTCTCTATTTCACAGAGCTGCAGATTCGTCACTGACACTTTAGAGCATTTAAGAGAACAAGAGTTAATTCTTACCAGCTGCAGAGCACCTGAGGGGCTTAGGAGTGAATGTATGGTCACAGGGAACAGGAATGGACTTGATTTATTAATGTGCAATGTGCTTTGTCCATGGCCCAATGGCCTTTTACAGAATCTCTGGAGTCACAGACAGTCCCTGGAGTAAGTTATTTTTCAAAGAGGCACAGTTTATTTTCAGCAAAGCTACAAATATGTTACTGTAGGGCCTCTGAGTCCTTCTTTGCCTGCGAGAGTAGTGGTGTTGTCCAGTAAAAGTGGGCAAGTAATATACTGAAAATTCAAGTCAACTGAGTCTTGTTACTTTTACATAAAGCATGTGCTTTGTGTATATGAAGCTGCAGCAACCCTCTGTGGATACTGGCCCATCCCCAGGAAGATGCCCAAGGCTCTGAGAGAGAGCTGCCTTGCTGTCTCCTCATCCTGCACAGCTCTTTGGCTGTGCAGTTGTGGTAGATGGTCAGAATGGCACATCGCTTTATGACAGAGGAGAATTGATGAGAATGGTTGAGAAAACAAGAGCTGGACCCCTCATTTATCTTGCATCTGGCTTGAGCAAGGGCTATATGCTGAAGGACGTCTGGACTGAAGTGCAGGTCTCACAGGCCGATGTTGTTTCAGGGAGGCACAGAAGAGCAGCAATGCCTCTGCACCCACGAATAGCCACACTCCCTTCACCACGACAAAGAAGCCTTGTTGTAATTCTAGTTCATTAAGAAGAAAAGGATAGATGCAATTACTTTCCGATGAGACAGCCTTCATTGCTGCTTCAGAACGTGGAGGAGGACGAAAGTGTCTATTCTCCTTCTTTTGCCAGCTATAAATCCTGATTGAAAGTAACTGAGATGCTCATTTAGCCTAATTTGGATATTAACTTACACACCTCTCAGGTTGCAATAGAAGGAGGACAGGGGGCATGTAACACATGCACGACATATGTCTCCAAACCCCACCTACAACAAGCGATTGTTCAATGCCGATGGGATAGACTAGAATCTATGATGTAAAAGGGGAACTTCAGGGCAGAAAGTGTTGAAGGGAGAAAACACCTCTGGAGGAGGAAAACATCTCTGCCTGCTTGGGATCTGTCAATGGGCTCTGTCTCTCCTGAAGGAACTCCTTTAGGTGAGCTTTGTGCCTCCAACAGTGTTTATGTAGAGCCATGAATATTCATTTGTGCATATGTATATATAGTCTTAACAGACCTCCCTTACTATACTTCCTGTCATGCCATGTGCTAGCACTCTTTAATCAGCACATGTATGACCAGCAATCCTGAATATGCTTTCCTGTTGCTTCAATAAACCATGCTATTTGTGAATCTGTATCATGTAAATTGATATTGAATGTGATCAGACCTATAGTACTAAACTGCAGAAATTGCATTATTTGTGTGTCTGTGATCGTGCAAGTTTTTTGAGCTCAACAGGACTTACAGTGATAAAGTGGCTACAATAAGAAATTTAGCCCAGCCACACCCACCTCTTCTGATTTCTGAAAACCAGCTGGAACAAAAGGTTTATTTTCTCTAAATTCCTATACCCTTCGTGCAACAGAAGTGAGACAGCTCAGCTGTGAAGTCCTGTCCTGCTGCCTGGAAAACTCCCATGGTCCTGGCCCGTGGGAAGCTACTAGCCCCTACAGTGCCCTGCTATGTGTAGGGCACAAGAAACCAAACCATCATGAAATGCAGCTCTCCATCACTGGCCTGTGTCCTACATCTCCACACCAGCTTTCTATCAGCTGAGTTATGATGAGGCCCATATGCAGCTCAGTGATGTCAAGTGAAGCACAATGAAAGGAGAGGAGAACTTCACACCTTCACAGGTTATTAAACTTGTTTTAAAGTGTCTGTAGCACTCTGACAAAGCTTCTGTGAATGCCATAAAAAATTGATTTGCTAGTCAGGGAAAAAAAATATTTAGCCTTCCTTTGTTTTCACTATCAAATTGCAAGAAGAAAACCCCAAGCATTCCACAGACTTACATTATCACAGCTCAGATAGAAATATACCTCCATGAGAAAATCTTAGAAAACTTCAAAAATAGTCCACTTGGGGCATTAAAAAAATCTAACAATCTACCCAGACCTGCAGTGCACATTTTATTCTTATGGGCTATCTCTAAAGTAGTGTTTCACAGCACACCAGTAAGGCCAGGGTTTGAAGTCTGTACAAAGGATTAAAAGGAGACTGATTCCAGTCACTGGTTCCACAAGAATTAAACCCTACAGTGTGACAACTTACTGTTTGCAAAACAACAAAGGATCTCACCATGGCTTCTCACATGGAATCAGCTCTGAGGAGTGATGTAGGAGAATGGCTTTCTCACTAAACTCCTCATGGCAGTTCAAGGAAGACAGATGTAATCCATCCTACAGCTGCCAAACTCTGGTGCTGACCAGTGGTGATCAAGGTATGGCCCTGCTCTCAAATCTTTCTTGGGAAGAGACAGGTGAGCAAATAGACAATGCTGTCCTGCCATCCTGCAGCTGGTTTGGACTCCTGCAAGAAGGCATAACCCAGCAGGCAAAGCCTTCCTCCCTGGATCCTCTGACCCAAAGGCCACTTCAGTTAATGGGCAAGATATCTGCTAATTACAGTGAGTGCTGAATCACAGATAATTGTGCTCAGGCACTGGGACTTCACCTCTTCTGGCTAGGGCTGAAATTGGGAAAGGGAAGCTGAACACCAGGCTTTTTAATTGACTAAAAATCAGTTGGTAAACTCATAGCTTAATCCTCTCTCTACCACAAAACCAGTCTGTCAGCAACAGTTTTGGAGTCCTTTTACTTTTGTAATGAAACAGAAGTTATATTTTTTGGCATTTTCCAAAATGGTATTGCTATGCTCCATCCCCTCTTCAAAAATTAAAACTTCATTTAAAAAAAAATATTTTGGCTGTGCCTGTGGTATTAAATAGGGTTTCCTCCATCATTAATTAATATCTCCTTCTAGCAGATTGCCTGAACTACCAGGTAACAGCTCAGGCCAAGAGAGGCAACAGTAGTATACTACTCAAATAGATTAAGCATTGTAGGTTTCTTCTTCATTCCCTTATATGTATTCATGATTGTGGAGTTTTTCCATATCAACCTGAAATCTGTCCATGTTTTCCATCTAACTTTGTTTAAAAAAAAAAGAAAAGAAAAAAAGACAGTGCATCAGAAAAAAAGCATGAAAGACATAGGCAAATAATCAGCCTCATTAAATATATTGAAAAAAAAGAAGAGAACCAAGGCAAGCTGGAAATAAAGCTATGCGCTGGACCATGTTATTTCAAAAGTCCCAAGAGACCAAAAGCTGTTAATTTGGCAGCAAAATTTCAGTGAATCTAAATAGTAAATAAGCTGTAGATAACACTAATTATGAAGACGCTTCAAACGTTCCTGTGGCAGCTGCCAAAACACTTTCTATAGCTCTATTCTGTGACAATGTTTTTATCAAGAGTTTGAAAGAAATAGCATCATTTCAACAGGCTGACATATATATCTTTATATAACTATATTTAAACAGATACTGTCAAGTCTCATTCCTACAAAACTTCAAGAATACTACAGACTCCTGAGGGAAAAAAGTGGAACACCTATCAAAAGTCACGAACACAGCAGAAAAAAAAGGCCCTTTAATTAAAAGATTTTTTGTCAACAAAGTTCCACTGAGATATGAGCACACAAGCATATTTTGTAATTCTTTGCCAAAAAAATATCTGCCAATGTTAAATATTCTAACTGAATGCACACAAAATAGAGAAGTCATTGCAAAAATCCATCTGCATAACTCATGCCAATTCTATACTTCATCCACCCAGACATTAAATCACCTTCCTTTCTGCCTCAACAGTACTTCAGCAGCTACAGTGACGTCCTACTTATTTTGTTTGGAGGTTCTATAACTGGTGTTTTTGTGTAATAAACTATGTTTTTCAAAGTTGAAAGTGATAAAGTAGCATTTTGCAAAAAATGAATGCATTGTCAAAAGTGATACATTACTGACATTAATCTATCACTGTAATTTCTTTAACTAAGCAGTTACTTGCATCAAAAAACATTGGAATAACCCAGTGGCCTCTACTGTTTACTGCATGGATTCCTGCCATGGTCTAAAGATAATGTTCTCACCCCAAAAGGCTCCAGAATTTTGTAGTATCCATCTTTATTCAGACAAGTATTCCTGGATGTTTCCAAATCTATGGACTGACATTGTGTAATTACTGATTAGCTCTGACAAGGATAAATGTTCATTTTTTTTCCATATGCTACAAAGAGATTGGGTTTTGACTAATATTGGATCTATTGTAACATAGGAAAATCCAATTCAACCATAATGACTTTTTCATTGCACTGAAAGTTAGTTTGGGTGTTTTGCTCAATTGTTGTGAAATTGTTATGTCCACAGAGTTATTATCTATGGAGCTTTAGCAAAGAAAGGATTGGGAAATTTTTGAAATGTTCTTCTGCTGCTTTTGTAGGCTCCTTGTTTAATTTTCCTCATTTACTCTAAGCAAAGAAAGTAATAGAACCAAGCTTCTCATAAAATTCATTATTATACTTCAACAAGACATAATTCATGAAAAGTACATTCCCTGTATATTGGGGAGATAATTATTTATCCACAAATATCATCACTTATTATCATGGGATAACCAAGGACAGAAAGCAGGAAATGGAACTTTCCAGGCTCCACTTTGAAGATTTTTCTCCTAATATTGTATAAACCAAATTAGATTCCTTCTAACAGAAGCAAAAATATCTTCATGACTATAGCAACGTCATTGTGCTGTGCTTTCAGGGGAGCTTGTCAGCAGCCGTCTGATCAACTCTGATCTTGATTCCCACTGTAAACATCAAAGATGCTTTTTGTGGCTTACCTTAAAAAAAAAGCATCAGACTTCAACAAGGACTCTTTTGTGTTGTTATCTTCCGGGGACAACAAACTGGAGAAATTCTGGTTGCAGAAGTGTTAGAAGATATCCAAACAGTTTCTGCAGTTTCTGCTTTCCCTGTTCCAACAAGTTTGATTACTCCTCTTGTTTCTCTTACCAAAGGTGCACCATTCAGTCTTTTACACAGGCAAATTTATCTCAAAATCTGTGTAGTGGTTTGAGTGCCAATCTTGAAATCTTGAAATTCTTAACATTAGACACATAAACATCTGTCCAACTCTCCTTACACATACAGTAGACATGATTTTGAATAGACTCCAACAATGCAACAGCTCTATGGATTTTGTGTCAGACCCTGTACTTGGTTACACTGGTAATGTTCAAAATGTTAACCTACCAACAGAGTAGGATTTGTACTGATGAGAACACAACACAAGACACTGTTATCAGAATTTCTTAAAGCCTCATATCTTCCTTGAATGTCTCTTTAGCAAAGAATAATCTTACTGCAGTGCTTGACTTAGGCAATGTTGACAGTTCCTTCTGCTGACACCAAATCATTCCTCAGAGAAGACAATTAGAAACCTACTTTAACTACAGTAGAATCGTATCTCTGTTGAAAGGTGTATCTGCAAAAACATTGCCAAGGATGTGATATGCTCTCTCTGCAGGCACCATGAAGACACCAAGCCCTGTGTACAGGGCTGTTAGAACACCACGTAACTTAATATCTTTAGGTTGTTCTCAAAGCAACAGGAGAGGCATGGGGAAACACCACAGAG
>WBMZ01000883.1:0-28432 GCA_013400975.1 Atrichornis clamosus
GGGGACGCGGGGCGGGGACGCGGCCCCACCGCGGACTGCGGTTGGGCCTGGGTTGGTGCGGGCTGTGGTGCAGTGGGAAGCTGGGCTGGGTACGGTGCGGGTCTGTGTCCCCAGCATTTCTCCCTTCAGGTCGCTCCCCAGCCCCCTTCAAAGTGCGACATTCCTGGCGTGGCTGTCGCAGTGATTTTGGCCACAGTGTGAGCAGAGCGTAGCAAAGGACAAGCCCAGGGTGGGTGCGCTGGGGCCCTGAGGAGATGGCAGGGCAAGCGTCAGGGCCAGAGGCTCTCCTGACTTGCCCTGTTCTAGAGCACCTCTCGGCTCACTCACCCGTCGCCCATCGTGGTGTAAGCCCAGCCAGCCCAGCCCCACACAGCCGCTCGCTGATCCCCTACCGGCAGGACTGGGGGGAGAATCGGAAGGGTAAAAGCCGAAAAACTCGTGGGTTGGGATAAAAACAGTTTAATAGGAAAAGCCATGCACACAAGCAAAGCAAAACAAAGACTTAATTCATTGCTTCCCCTGGGTCGGCAAGTGTTCAGCCATTCCCAGGAGAGCAGGGGGTCCCATCACACATAACAGTGATTTGGGAAGACAAATGGCACCACTCCAAATGTCCCCCCCTTACTCCTTCTTCCTCAGACTTTATATACTGAGCATGATGTCACGTGGTCTGGAATCTCCCTCTGGTCAGTCGGGGTCACCTGTCCCGTCTGTATCTCCTCCCAACCTCCCATGCATTCTCTCTTCCTTGCCAGCGTGGCAGTATGAGAAGCAGAAAAGGCCTTGGCTCTATGTAAGCCCTGCTCAGCAATAACAAAAACATCTCTGTATTATCAACTCTGTGCTCAGCACAAATCCAAAACACAGCCCTGCTGTGAAGAAAATTAACTCTACCCCAGCCAAAACCAGCGCCCCACCCCACAGGGCCTATCCCCAGCACTCTCCAGTTTCCTCCTCACAGCACCCCAGAGTCCCACAGGACACAGCCTGCTGGGAAGCAGCCATTCCCCTTCATCACCAGGACAGGGACTTGGGCTGGCTGGAAGTGTCTCATAAGTTGCATTTTGCCCACGAATCACCATTGTGTCAGGACTGTTTCATTAAACACAGGCACAACTCTAGCTTTCTCCCATCATGAACAACAGAGACAGTTTCTGAACCACAGCACATCCAGGCTGTCTGATCAAACTGCAACCTGCTGATTTCAAAAAGTCCAAGTATAATAGGTGCTATATCATGTATATCTTGGTGTCCATTGAATGTTAAATAATCAGAGATGTATGAGAATGGCAAGTATCTCATCACACATGCTGGGTACTTCTTGTTTTGCATTACCTTCCCAGTATCCCTTGAGGATATCATTACCAGTGTTCTTTCACTTCTAGGTATGTCTCATAACCCATATGTTATCTATAATAATTCTCAAAACAGAGCCTGAAGTGGTGATACTTGTACAGCTACAAAAGAGTAAATCTCACACGAACACTTCAAAGACTTTGTACCACAAGACTGACCCTACAAACACAAATGTTTCCTTTTTATATTGAGTAATGTCTGAAGACCAAAAATCCCCTTTTCTTCCTTACTACATTGCCATGCTTTGGAAATACTGGTAATTGAGGGATTCTCTCTTCAAAGCACTTTGCATATCAAAGAAACAGAGCATCTTGGCAGTGTGACAAACATTTTAGGGAAAACCGGTAGACAAAAAACCCCAGTCAGTTACTGCCAGAGAAAACCTTGCATTGTCTTCCTGAATGTCTCTAAGGAGATTTCAGATTAATCAGCCAAGGAAATCAGGCTGCTTACTATTATTATTCTTGATGTTATCTTAGTCCAAAAGCCTTCCCTTGGGCTCACAACCAGGCAGACCCCACTCCAGCTGATTTCCAACATAGCTTGCAGTCTAGGCACAAGATGTGCACACACTTATGGGAAGAACAGAGAAAGAAGAACTCATCAATTTCAGCAGCAACAGCTTTTCACACACCAGCAGAAAAGCATTTTGTAAGGCATCATGATCAATGAACATTTTATTTTTATGCTGGTATTGGAAAGCAAAACTCAAGCCCTGACTGCTGACACAGAATATTGACATAAACTCCTTCACAGTACTGTCTGAATCCTAGATTTGACAGGAAAGCTGAATCCCAGCTTTGGTCCAGGCTCTTGCAGCTTGAGCTTTAATTGCAAACATTACTCAGAGAAACCAAATTTGGGCCAGAGCTGGGAACCTCTGATTGCAGGAGGTTTGCGTGCCTAGCCCAGGCACCAGCACCCTATTTCCTTACAAAGTCTGAGTAAAACTAAAGACACCTGTAACTATGAAACTCCATCTGTGATATTTGTATCCTATAGCTCTCAGTCTGACATAAACGAGGGCTTTTAACTCTCTGACAAAATACACAAACAATAAACCCAAACATTTCCCCTTCACACCTTCATCCTGCCAGATTTCCTCAGAGCTGTTTCCACCATTCGAAGGAAAACTGGCTAATCATTCTTGAAGCAAATTTTAATCCACATTTCCTATCTCCTTTGCAAGTCTGAACAGAGCTCCCTTATAGGCAATCATCAGATCTGACTAATCAACTCCATCTGGGGGCACTGGGGCTTTGTTAGTCTGAATGAAGATTTGAGGATCTTTGCTTGTAAAAGCTTGCCAAAAAATGTCTGTGATTAATTGGCCATTTCTATTTTATGGAATATCACTCTTTGGGTATAAATAATAAATACGTGACATCTCAAAGGACTCAGGATCCAGAGTGATCAGCTGTGATCTTATTCACACCAAAGTGAGTCAGACCTCAGTCCCAGTGAGGTTCTCACTCGGTGCTCTGCTCATTCCTTTTTTGGTTACTTCCCCCCAAAATCCCAAACCTGGATTAGACAAGCACACTCTTGGGACGTAGC
This sequence comes from Atrichornis clamosus, assembly GCA_013400975.1. Lineage (NCBI taxonomy): Eukaryota > Metazoa > Chordata > Aves > Passeriformes > Menuridae > Atrichornis > Atrichornis clamosus. The sequence goes on from WBMZ01000883.1 coordinate 2,914, forward strand.
AATGAAGGCCTGCCTTGTGTTTAACTTCACTCAATGCCTTTACAAGGCAGCAAGGAAATTGGCTTCCCTGTTTTTTTTTTCAAGAAGGAATTTATTATCCAGAGAGTTATAGCTGAGACCCAGCTGCTTATGGCATCTCTGAGCAAATGTGAATGGCTTCAATGTAGAAGTAGCAAGATGACTTGGCCTTTCTCCCTCTTTACCCACAGGGCAAAAGTTTGGATAAATGCCTGATGGAAAGAGGAATACCACAGCCATCTGGGATCTAGCCCAATAGTTTTATTGAAATAGACACATGAAGCAGAACTTTCTACAGAAAAATAGAATTAACTTTGCAATCATTACCTATTCTTTGCCAGAGTTCATACATAAAAGTGGGCACTAACTGCAAACTGAGGAATTATGAACTGAATTTTCTACAGAGAGAAACAAAGCAGGGCAAAGACACTGTGACACCAATCAGCTTTGTATTTCCACCAGTACAAGCTTGGCAGCAAGCTGGAAGACAAAGCAGATGGGAAATTGGCACCTAAAAGAAAGCAGAGCTTGGAAACACATCTGTTAGCATCCTCCTACTGGGGCTTCATGAGGTGTGCAGTTGTCTTCTCCCAAGAAGTCTTTCCAAACACCTGCTTGAAAGCACATGCCAAAACTGGGGTGCAGATTAACACTAGTATTTATTATCTCTGTTTAGTGATTTCTGATGGCCCTTCCCAAGGCATGCAAGCCTAACTCTCAGCCTTTGTTTAGTTGATTCTGTGGAATACACCTGCAGGGAAAGTTCTCAGAGATCTACTCTCTAAAGCAAAACTGGTCTTTGACTTTGAGGTTCAGCTGTAAGTCCACAGGGCTTGTCCTCTATCTGCCTATGACTCATAAACACTTGGCACATTACAAAACTGTGTCTTTAATAAAATGAAAAATAATTTGGAAAAAATCCTTTGAGTGGTTTAACAGTTCTCATTTGTTAGTCCACCTGCTCTGTCCATTTTCAGTTTAATTCATGCAATGTAAGGAAATGAGCCTCTTATAAAGCAAAGAAATTGCTGCAGTAGGAAAATTAGAAACCAAAATAGGAAGGATTACACCACACCATCCAACCTTGCCTGAAAACATAAAAGAAAAACATAGTAAGGAAAGGTAATGAATTAGAGGAGTATATTGACTCAGGGTGTGTCTTGCCAGGCACCTTCCAGCTCAGGGGATCCTGCATAGTGACAATTGGGTGGATCACAGCTGATACACAAGCTACTTCAAAGCAGCACACCCAAAACTCCTAATCCCATCCCACCACAGAGAAGAAATGACTCCACAAATCCTTCTGTGTGGAGCTGAGAGGCTGAGGCTCCATGTTTGCAGTTCCTCTTCCACAAGCGTGTCCCTGTTGCTTTTCCTTCTCACTGCCCCCCATTCCAACTGGTGAATTTACGGCTTCCTCTTTTCTGTCCCTTTCCCTTCTCCAGACTATGCAGTGTCTACACATTTCTCCAGCAGAAAAGAAAACCCTTCCACTGGCTGCCATACACCAGCAGAGGCCTTATCAAATGCCACAGAGAGGGAAGGCATGAAATCACAAGCCAACTGTGTTTACAACCCCTTTTCCCCCATGTGGTATTTACCTTTTTCACATCAGCATGAAGTGGCAGTTGAGAATCACACTCTTCTGTAGCCAGCATGTGCTGTCCTGCAGAATTGCTGCCCATCCAGTAGTTCGTCCACCTTCTGTTTGTTATTCCCAATGAACTGAATAGCACATTTGTCTAACAAGTTGAATCCTGGTTTCTTTCCTCTTTCAAGAATTTTATTTATGAAATTTGCAATAATAATTTTTTTTTTTAGTTCTGATATTCTCAGCAGCCATTGTGCTTGCCATCCCCCTAACTTTGGTGACATTTCCAGATCATGAAGCCATGTTGTAAAAGAACAGTGCTCAGCCCAAGATGGCCAGTCCTAGGAATAATCACTAGACACAGCTCTAGATATATCCTTCTGCCTGGTCTTGCAGCTCTTTTGTCATACACCATAATACAAAACGGTTCCCAGCTAGTATAGGAGAATGTCATTTAAAACAGCATCAAAGCCATTAAAAAAACAACACCAAACAAAAAAACAAACAAAAAAAAATCCCCCCCCAAAAAAGCAAAGAAGAAGAGGGGGAATGATTTAACACCATTTGTCCTTAAAAATCCCCTGCTTTTCCTTTTACTTACTATCTTCTGAGCACCTATTAAAAGTTTAATTATTTGCTATATTGCTTTCCAGTACCTGGAACACAAATAGTCCCCAACATCCTTGCCCTGTCTCATCCCTTTTCAAAGGAGATGCTATATTTGTAATCTCACATATCTTTTCAAGGGAAATCATTACTGCTTGATATAGCCAGTTTTATATTTGCCTTAGATGGAATTCACCTGGCTCTTGATTTGAAAACATCTTCACTGTTTAAGCACGTTCTGACATTTCCTGTTTAATAACTTTCTGGTGTTAATTGTGTTGCTGCCTGATTGCAGATGACCTTTGTAAAAGTCTTCCACAGCTGTCAATTATTTAATTTGCTCAAAAGACAGAAGCATATGCTGTGGGTCCAAAGGTTTCATCCCATCTGAATCTCCTGTAACTGTCAGAAGGACTCTATATAATGTAATTTTGTTTTATTTATTTATTTAATGTGTTTTTCTGTAAGAAGTAAAGAGAACATTAAAGTTGCAGAAGTTCAGCTCCAAAATGAGAGGAAATTCTGACATTAAGGTTTCTCTTGCAACCTTAACCAAGTATATGTATATGTCGTGATACCAGTTCAACTACAGGAGCAGGTACTTTTTGTCCTGCAATGCCATAGTCTATTTCAATACATTTTGGGATAAAATTAGAGCTGTGCACTAAAGGAATCATGAGACTCTTGCCTTATTTGTTACAAAAATTGGGAGACATAGAGTGAAAGAGAAAATTATTACGATTTTGGTTACTGAATGGTATTTTAAGAATTAAACTCTCTAGTTTTGTTCAGTGTGTTGCCTGTAATCTGATTTACAAATCACTTGAACCAAGCCTCTCACTGGTAAGCGTTGGTTATGTGAATCACATTTTCTTAGTGCTCAGCTTGAGATATAGCCAGATCTGTGTAAATATTGAGCACTCACAGGTGTTCATGAATGGAGCTTCACTTTCGACACAGAAATTGCCTTATTATGCTGAATGTTCAAAAAAAGTCATCTGCAAGACATCTCAGAGGAGCACTGAGATTTCTTAGATTTTTGTATCTTTTAAAATATTGTGCCTTTGTTGCCATATATTAGTTTATTAGCATTTATGTCACATACTATTGGAAAAAAAACCCCAACAGTATTTCTGAAAAGTACTTATATGTTACAGTGGCATATATTATTGAGAGATTTCTTTGCACAATCTGTGCACATGGGGTTTGGCCATGCTTTCGAATATAAGGTCAAACCAAAATGCAGTATTGGCTTCTCATTAAATGTTTTCCCATGCTCCGCTATATAAGCCTGGCAAGCCAGAGAAAGAATAGCATGAACTCCTGTGGATGAAGATTGCTCCAGATTGCATACCTACAGGGAACAGGGAGGGAGGGATTAATTTCATATTCATATATTAAAGTTAGCATGACGTAACTTTCTAGTACTTTCCATGCAATTTCATGGTGTGTAGACTTCCTTGGATGCATTTCTAAAGCAGAAAAGAAAAATACTGCAGTGGTTTTTTATCCCTGTTTTTCAGTTCAGCCACTGGAGGGCAACGTGATCCCAGTCACCGGGCGGAGGCAGCCCTGCAGCCCGCAGGATTAGGGAGTGTGCGCCCAGCAAGCACCGCTGAACTGCAGAGGAATTTCTGCGCATGGGTCTGGCAGAAATTGGGCAATAATAGCAGCAAAGAACATATGCTCTTCCATTGTACTTCTTTGGAAGGCAGATTTAAAAATTTCTTCCTACGTCTAAAATCTGGGTTTCTGATTAAGGATTGCTTCACGAGTTCTCAATCTGTGGATTAGTCGAAAGATTTCTGCAGGCAGTGATGCAAAGGCCACTCAGCCTGGTGTCACGGGAGGTGAAATATTTCCCTCTGATGAGTAACTAAAAACCTGAGACATGCTTCTACACTAGAAACAACTCTGGCAGATTTTTCTGGATTAGTTGTTAAATCCATTACAACAAATTACTTGTTTATTACATTTTATAGGACTATCAGCCACGTAGGGTCTGATTTGCTTTAAAATTAATAGAAATAGTTGGGCTCAACCGAACTCCAGAGCACCTGGGTTCCTGGAGAAGACCAGAGAGATCACGTCAGATGTGTTTGCTTTGGGCAAAGCAACAGCCCAGCAAAAGAGTATCAAATAGTGTTTGGAAAAAAGCCAGTGTTTTAGGAAGAGGGAGTAAGTAGAAAGCGGCTACTGCTGTTTGAGATGGGGCTATTGCAGAAGCAGAATCTCATCCATCTTGTTCCCCACGTGCCCTTTGTTTCACAGTCTTTTTCACACCGCCGTCTGTGCCGTGTCTTTGTTTGCAGCCGTTGGCAATCCAGCTGTGCTTGCAGCATCTCTGGAAAGCACTTTCATGCAGTGGGATTGTTCAGGACAAGCTAGCCAGGATAACTCACTGCGTGAAGGATTTGCTTTGCAGATGCACAAGGATAAGCCTTTAGTATCCTCCCTGTTCCATCCTGCCCCCACCAGCATCGTGCACGTATGCATGCACACACACACACGCACTGGCTAATAATCTAATTTAATCCTCACAGCACAGGATTTTGTTCCTTATCTATCCAACTGTGGGAGGGGATGAGGAGTCTTCAGGTGCCAAACAAGGCTCTTTCTGAGCTGAGAGAGAGAATCCCATTTTAAATTTCTATCTGTTTGCCTGCACCTGGAAGCACATTGAAATCTGACTGAAAGGATGAAATTTCAGGTCTTTCAAAAAATATTGGCTTTAATTGCACTTTCAAAATGAAGCATTACAGGATGGAGGATGGGATGTCATGTTTTAAATCTTTTAATTCTTGTGCATTCCCAGTTTGCAAAGCTTTGCGGGACAAAGCAGCAATGTGAAGGAGGGAGCTGCTATTTGAGAAGAAAGAAGGGATTAGGTTTGGTTTCTATTTGTGTAAATTGGTGCTAACCCATGATATTAGTAGACATGTGACAATGTCAGATGTAGAGGCAGGGGAGGAATAATTTCAAGTTTTCCCTGTCAGTTATTTTTTGCAGGAATTCCATGAAAGAAAGGGAGTCATCAAGATGACAACGATTTCTGCAGGTTTGTTGTACTAGACATTCAAGGCAGACATTAAAATTTTTATAACTTTCTATTGAAATAAATGGCACATTTAGCCATCAAAAGAGACTTGGTTTTAGGGTGGAACTGAAGCCTCAGAGCAATCCTGCTGTAATCATGGGGCTGGCTGAAGTCACCACCATGACATGAAACTCTTGCCTTAGAGCCTGTTTGGATATTAGAGTCCATCATTCCTGCGGTGCTTAATCGCATTAGAGAGCAGTCAGTGCTTTTATCACTGTGAGTCACTGAAGGCAGCTCTACCAACACATATTTGGGGAGAACTGAGATGTCATTTAGCAATGATACAATGTGTGCCCTGGAATGATGCTGCTCATTATAGTAAATATTTCACTTTTTTCTGTACTGCATGCAGCTACTAGGAATTATTTCCGCTCCTTTCTGAAGTCACAGAAGAGCTCATTTGAATAAATTAATGAAGGTTAAAATTGCTTGTGTTTATTAATTCTGCATGCCACTTTTACATGGTTAAAGTGTTAAGGAAAATCTCAATTATGATGGAAGGATATTCTAGTAATTGCCTGTAATTATAAGGGCATCTCACTACAAATATGTTTAAGTACATCATTAGAAAGTGACACTTCCATACTTTAGGACAAGTAATGTATTTTAGAAAGAAAGGCTGAATAAAAGGATTGCTGTCCTTAGGCTGACTACCCCAGGAGCTGTTGGATTCATGCCCAGCACTGACACTAAAAGCCATTCAGTTTATTTATGATATTTGGGGTGTTCGGATCACGACTGCAGGTTATTAATATAATCAGGATAGAATAAATTAAGCTATATTTATGTTATATCCCAATGAGCCAGTTTTGTGGTATTTTGTAGTAAGAAATAATTTATTCCCTTACCTTTTCACTGTAGGAGCAGAAAGAATTTGGTGCATATATAAAGATAGTCAAAGGCACCTTCAAATATATTGGTTTTAATATACATTACCAAGGAGGAACTTGTAATGAACCGAAGTCTGGGGCAAAATGTTGCCTGGGAGGTGGGGTTTTATCCTATTTGCAGGCAGAACATACTATCAGATTCACTAGTTATCCTTTTTTATCTTGTGAAGTTAAGTTTCCACCTGGAAGAAAAGGCTGGGAAAAGGAACCCTAAGATGGGGAGATCACATCTAAGGTTTGTATCTTAAGGGGCTCCAGGTCAAATTCATCTATGGCATATCTAATTTCAGTGGATGCAAACCACAGTGGATTTTAGCTGCTGTACTCTGGGAGTAAGGTTTTATGTTTTAGCACACTAAAAGCGAGGGCATTTTTTTAACACAGGGAAAAATGCATTGTTGCCTGACTCAGGCATTCTCTGTATTTTAATGCATTCTGACAGACTTTGGCTACCGTGTAATGACATGAAATTAGGAAAACTGAAAGTTAATGGAATTGGGTGACTGAGGGGGATACATGAGAGACCCTTGAGCCTCGTTTCTCTGGGCTGCTTTTTGGCATGCAATCACTCTTCACCTGTTACGTGAAAGGATGTTTAGGGGGCTTTTTGAACCCCCTGGTAATTTGCCTGGACCTAACACACAACCACAAGCCCTCCCTCATCATTAAGTGGCTGCCTGTTGGAAGAGAAATCATGCTTTAGTAGGTAAGACAAGCGAACAAGATGTCCCTTCTAATTCACCAAATTAATTGAAAAGTTGTGTTTCCAAGTGGATTAGCCCCCTGAATTTGCTTTAACTTTTTTTTTTTTTTTTTTTTTTAGTTCCCATTTCCATTCAGGGAATAAATGTGCATGGACTAATCTACTCCAGAAGGAAAACACATTAATACAACCACCTCTACATTGCCAGGTGTTTGGAAAGAAGCAGGAAGGGCACTGATCCCACAGATAATTCACTGCCTGGGACTAAAACGGCTTACATAAATTTTAAGGAAAATTGTGTCTAGCACAGCACAGGACTGTGGCCTGTGCATCCTTGTTTTCTCTCTGTAATGCTGGTGTAATTGCATGGTTCAGTGTGCAAGAGCACATTGGCATGGCTTTTCTTAACTGTGGTTGTGGCTTCTAAAAGGTGCCCATGGGGATGGTTACATGGATGCATGGTGCAACCTCTGATAACCTTCCTGAGGAACTGCAGGATCCTGGCCTTAGGATTCAAAGCACTGGCCCAAGGGATTAGAAGGGTGAATTCAGGGGACTGATTGTGGATAAAAGCACATTCATGGTGTGATTGTTTCAGTCCTCAAAGCAACTGAACGAGGTAGATAAGTCAGCAGGCAGACTTAGCACCTTCTCTTGCCCTGGTGAGATACATGGTGCAAAGGTCTTCAAGAGGAGTCTCTCACACTATTAACCACTGTCTTGTAAAACTATTACCTTGTACCTCAGAAGTGAGAACTGCAAAGGCTAATGAGCTAATTCTCTGGGCCTACTACTTCCATCTCACCCTGTCACACCAGGAAGCTGAGTGTCCCTCACAATGTTCTTTACTGGAGGTGAGAAGTCCTTAAGGTACATCTGCCACACAGGGAATTGTTCCCTCGGCAATATTTGCAGTAGGCATCAAACCAAAAGCACCTTCCTACTATTTCCAGTTGTTGCACTGCCAGTTTGAGGAAATCAGCCTTTTGGCTGAAAGAACTGTTACACTGAAGCTGTGCTAGCCCTCAGCCACGAATCTCATCGGGGTTTTCCAAAGATCCATCTCTCCCTCTTAGAAAAATAGAAGATTTCAAATAAGTGTTCAAATAAGTGCTTTTCCTGTGCTAGCAGGAGGGTAGGACTGTAATAAGACTATGTGGGAGAACACTGAGGGTGTCATTTAATATTCAGACACCTTGAAGAACTGTACTGGTGGATTCTCCTTTGATGTATCAGAGACATGCTTGAAGTACCCAGGGGTTTTAAGAAATCTTCCCATCACAGCTATAAATACCAGCTCCAAGTCACAAACACACAGACCATGTCAGGAGAGTTTAAAGTACTTCCTATTTTGGTATGGAAGTGTGTCCATCCCTACAGGTCTTTGTGGCTAAAGCTAAACAGATACCCAACAAATAAAATTAAATCAAAAGTTTTCATCTGTGAGCCATGAAGTAAAAACAAAGAACTCAGGACACAGAGATATGACAAATCTGGATAAGCACCGGTTAACAAGGGGTAGAACTGAGACCCATTTCAGACACACTTTAAAGTGGATCCTCAAATATAATGAATTCTAATCAATTATCAGCATAGAATGACTGTGTCCTTCCCACAGCACTGTTTTTAACACAAAGCCAAGCAGAAGCATGAGAGCAACACTCTTGTAAAGCCACATATATCTTTATTCTCCACCCAGGCCAGCAAGGATGGGAAAAGGGAATGCAATTAAAAATAACAATCAGCAAACACACCGTATCTTTACTTTAAAAAAAATCCAGACTAGACCATCCAGAAACACACTCAACAATCAGAACAACCAGAAGTCCCCGCGGTTTGGCAGTGGCACAAAAGCAGAAATTACTTGTGACTTTCCGAAAGCAGGGTAGAACAAGACAAAAACTTGTGCTTTTTTTCTGTTACAACAGTTGACAATGATTATATATTTTGCAACAGGCAAACTGCTACAGAAGATAATGGGCAAGAGAGAAAGCTATCCAGAGTTGTTTAGAGAAAAGTTTGAATTAAACTTTTACAAATAGCACCAGAACTAAACCCAATAACCCCCACCAAAATCAATGACAGAATGCCTTGAATTTAGCAGGAGCCAAGACAAGCTTAGTTAAGTGTAAAGAAGTAGAAAACACATGATGGATTGTTCCAATATATCCTTCCAAAGGTGACCTCCAAACCTAGAAGCACAGCTGCCACTGCAGAGGGAGAGTGCTATGACTCCTCTGATGCTCCATTGTGTCTACATGGCAGTAAGAGGCACAGATTTGGTTTTGTCTCCACTCCAGAGGGCTGTTTGCAATCCTGAAAGCAAATCCTGCAGCTCAACAGACATTTCACATGGATGTATTCTGTAATGAGCTAGTATTTATCATTCAAGCCCTCTGTAAGCTAAAGGCTCTTTGTGCTACTGACCCCAGCCTTTCATCTAGCCTTGAACAGCTGCTGTTTGGCAGTGACAGCTGAATTAGGTTTTCTCCCTCTGCAGCAAAGCACACTTGCCAGCCATCCTTTCCCCAAACTTGTTTGCTGCATGTTGGGGCCAAGATACACAATCCATTCCTTTCATGCCAGCAGTGTCCCTTTAGGCAAAGCGTGAGAACACTTGCCAGTGGACCTTCCTTCTCCTTAATGCTTGTTAAGCATCACTTCTTCCCACCCTTCAGCCATGTGGGACCCTGCGATTTCCATGTGGAGCAGTATTAAGTAGAGTGGCTGCACTGGGTCACTACAGACTGCCAGCACTTGCATGCCTTATCCGCAGCATCTCCATTAATTCAGAGGCATATCTGCCTGTCTGATTGGAACGGGCCTGTGAAAGGCATTTCACTGCTTGAATCAGTGCCAGGCATATGTCAGCCTCTTTGCATCCCACTAAAATACCTGACATTGTCTCACAGGTTAGGGTCTTTTTTTTTTTTTTTTTTTGCTGGAAGTTGGTCATTGCCTTGAAAGTCTTCATCAGTAAAAACTGAAAGCAGGAAGCAGCAAATACAGCCTGGCTTTACCTGTGCCCAGGGAGCACTTCTGCTTTCTAAGTGAAGTGTGGGGCCAAGCCAGCTCTTGATATTTGACTTGTGCGTTATTGATACTGTTAAACCTCCAGCCAATGCTAAGAGACTCCTTTGACTGTGCCTCCTAGGGACCAAGGATGCAGCAGGGACTGCTTATTTTTCAATGTCAGTCCTGGGGAATCAGATGGACTTGTTTATATGTCACCAGTTCCCAGATGTTCTAACCAGGATAGTCAGTCAGTGTAGTCTTGAGCTCAACCTTGAAATGCAACACAAAGCATTAGTTCCTGTGAAATCCAGCTTCTGAATGCTTCATTTTACCATCCTAAAACTAGAGCAGTTCCCCCTCTGAGAGGAAGACTGGGGAAGTGACATGAGTGACTGTGCAGCTGAGGGAGTGCACACCAAGACTTACCTACCTACACACATGCAAATGGTGGGCTTCTCTGGGCTGGGGCTCAGACAGACTTTCCAGCAGCACCAGCTGAACTAGAGCACTCAGAAAATTAATCATGTTCCAGACATGTAACTCAGCCCCCATTAGAATCCATTATACCTCTCTTTTATTTTGCTCATGTCCTTCTTAGGCCAAAACCCCAAGAGTCAATTGAGAAAAAAGAACTTTTCTGCTTGTCATTGTTTTAAAGAGACAATTAAAATTTTTCCAGCCTGTGGCAGCCATCTCAACCTGGTCAGGGAGCCCCCTGTGATGCCATGCAAAGTCCAAAAAGGAGGGAAACCCATTACGAGACATGAGAGGAGGAAGATGTATGACCCATTGCTCATCCATATAATTAACCAGGAAAAGGGGTGAGGGGGGGAAGGCGACACAGATTTCCAGAGTGGAGGCACTAATAGACACGAACTCCTGGACTCCCCCATTCTGAAAGAGGAGGTCCAACAGCTCTTCTGTAAGAGCAACTTGAAAACTAGAATGATTTGTTTCAGTGAGACCTTCCCATCCCAAGTACCTTCAACTCTACCTCCCTAAACCCAAGTGCCACCAGTCCACACTTGCGCTGCAGTGAGATGCCAACTGATGGCCCCTTCCTCAGAGCAGGATTTTCCTCCCTGTTTGCACTGCACACTGCATGCAGCTCCTGCAGCTCATTCCTTCCTAGCAGTGCACATATCAAGAGATCCAATGCAGTGTGTCCGAAGCACCTATGTGCACCTGCAGCCACCTGAGGGTGCGTGGTGACAGGTCCATCACGTCCCCACACACTGCATTACAAAGCAAGCCCTGCTCTTTCATGGTGTGAGGGGCTGTTTCAGGTCAGTGTAGAACTCACACACCCTTGTTGGCAGCTATGCTGTCCTCTCCCACTATTCCAGTGGTCTGTGACACTGGACTTTGACAGTGTCTAAGTAGTCAGCCTGCCTAAATTAGCTGCACTTGTTGAAAGGACTGGAAAAGGACCCTTTCTAGGAGAACTGCAGGAACACTTTGCAATTTAACCTTCACCTCTGAATGGGTTCCCATCTTCAAGGAAGTTCATCCCCTAAGCAGAGACTTCTTTTCACTCGGTCACAGGTCACTGCTATGTCCTATTTCTGAGAAGTAAAGTCTAACTTGACAAAAGTAGACTTTGCATCATGTATCTCTGCCACTCCACAAAGACCCTGAGGCCTGCAGATCTGGATTTTCTTACCATTCCCAGAAGCTGTAATTAGCTACAACACATGACAAATCCTTGGAAAGCCATGCATCTCCCCACCCAGAGCATGTGAGGCTAGCATTCTTGCATTCTGTAACATTTAAAGAGGACTCTCAGCCCAATATTTTATTCATTAAATTTGTGTTTAAATATATATATATATATTTCTTAAAAAATCAGTGTGTTATGTTCTAGGTGAAAACCACTCACATGTGACCAAAATAGTCATCCAGGACAAAGGCTCAGACTGCTGAGGTCTCAACCCCCTGCGCAGAGCTCTTGCCAGAGAGACTACCTGAGATATTGTCAGAATCTAGCAGCTCGACAATGCTGTATGGAGAACAATCTTCCAAGCCCAGCTTGCTGCAGAGCCAGCCACAGAAGCCCTTCTCCATATCCCTGACAGCACGCCACCAGTACCCAAAGGACCACGCTACCTGGGCTACAGCTGAATACAGGCCTAGGGAGAAAGAAACAACCATAATTATAATTGGGTAGAAGATAATCAAAAAGGGACAAAAGGTGATCTTGTGCCAGAAGGTCCTCTCTTCATTGTACACCAAGAAGATGTTGTACCATGTAATGGTTCCATAGTAGAATGAAACCACGAAGGACACTACAAAAATGATGGGGAGGCAGATGATGGTCCAGAGGACGATGTGAGGTCCTCTGTCCAACCCAACATCACATTTCTTCTTCTTCTTGGGCACATCCTCTTTAGGAGGCTCCTTTGACTTAGCCAGTTCCTGCAGCTCTTTGTCCGTTAGTGTGACATGGATGTCCACCATCTGACCCTTCTTCTTTCCCCTGGTGATTGTTCCAGTCAAGGTGACATAGCGGCTGTCTAAAGGCATGTTCCAGACACCTACAACACAGATAAACTCATCTACATTAGAGTTATTTTCTGTACAAAGTATTTTGTGCAAATCCTCAAAGACCCCAAAGACAATTAGTGCATATGGAGTTATAGTTAAATTTAAAAGATGGAAGACAAGAAGCAATGCAGTATGAAGAAAATTATCACAGAAGAAAATGAAAGAAGAGCAAATGAGGGAGAAGACAGGAATTCCAGATGATAGAAATCACAAGGGAAAAAACTCCAGCATCTCCACTAAAGACATTATGTGAAGGGAAAGTGCTGCAAAAGTATATAAGAACAAGATGAGACAGAGCAATTTAATGAAAACTGGTATGCCTGTTTTCTCTGTTTCCCTCATGGATTTATTCCCAAACAGCATGGACATTTGAATGAATGAGATAAATATGACTGAGACTCTTGTTCTGGAATAAGCACATCCACACATGGATACCTGAGTAGCTAATATTTCATTTTACATTTGCACTGTATCTCAATCCAAATTAATTTTTAAAGCTTAGAAAAACTTACAAACTGTCCTATAATTAAATTTGCATTTTAAGAGCTCAATAAAGTCACCAAATAGGACAGTGCTGGTATATGTGTTGAAGTTACAGAGGGACTGCCTTATCTTTCAAGCGACATTGGTCTAGGATGGTCCCTGCAGTCGTACTGGCCATATACTCCTCCTTGGGGCTAAAATATATTTCCTCCTAGGTCTTAATTCTGATTAGCTTAGAAGGACATCTTCAGAACCTCCTAAAAAGAGGCTGAGCAGCTTAAAGTGGTCCACAAAAGTAGGAAGGCAGCAGGTAAGTAATGAGGATAGGGGTTAGGATCATGGGGACATCTGGTGCATCTGATGGACCAGGAGCATGCATTCACATTTGAGCCTCTCTCAGCCTGCACTGCTGACTCACAAGGGTATTAGCCATAGGACCTGCCTTCCACACTTCCTCCTTGCAAGGGTACCCTGGGCAGACATCAGAAGTAAAAGTGACTCCAAGATGCTCCACGATGACCTTACCAAATAATCGCTCCTCAAGAGGAAGCTGTGCTGAGTGCATGCAAACAGAAGGCAACAGCAAATCCTAGATAATGAGTTAAATTCCCTTTCACAGAGCCACTAAATCCATCTGCTTCCATCCTTTCACTTAGCAGTTGTTCAGGCATGGACAGTGGCTTGATCACTGGCTTAGAGTGGCATCATTGGCTTAGAGCACACATAGCATTTTTCTGGATCAAGTTCAACCAGCACATACTTTTAAAACTATGACTCTGGCAACAACCAAACTTTGTAAAGGACTGCAGGAGACATCCCAAATCAGCCTGTAATGCTTTTTGTTTCAGAGCATTTTCATGTATGAACTCAAGCTCTTCTTGCCTGCAGTCTGGAGAGGGTTGGTCCCACAGTCACTTTCATTGGACCTCAGTGCATGCTGGCATCAAAAAAACTTATGGAAAGCAGGTGTTTCCAGGAATACATACCATCTGTCATAGACTGACCCAGGAACTTGGAGCCTTCCTCAGAGCTCCTCTCCCTTCCTTCTTCATCTGCCTGTTCTTCTTCCACCTTGTTGTCGTTCTCAGACCGATACACTATTATTGACTCAGGGCGGGACTCTTTTTTCTTCTTTTTCCGACGGTCCATAGTGGCTTCCCCATCAAAGGTGACAGTGGTTGCCACAGCCCTTCTCATTGTGCCACAGCGAGGGCTCTGGCCTCCAGACTTGCTGTCTTTCTGCACGGTCTCCTCCATCCCACTGCTGCTCTCAAGCACCTCACCCGGCATCCTGTAGCACCAGTTTCTGATTTAACAGCACCAATCCTGCACTTAGAAGTCATTGATTAGGCAACGGTTCCATGGATGCTTTGTTTTGGTAAGATGTCCCACTGCTGATATCCAAACTATGTACTCCATTCCCAGCCTAAAATGAGAGAGAAAGCTGAAAATGTGTCTTTTTCTTAGCAAGCAGAAGAGATTGGCAGAATTTTCCTAAAAAGGGTTACTCCCGAATGGTTTAAATGCCATCTGAAGATCCTTATTACTGTCCTGAACACCAGTTCTCTTACATGGATACATGTTTTGTGGTATCTAATCTAATCTTGATTCTCAATGTCTAATTTTAAAAATAACATACCAGAGCTACTGGAAAGAGTATTAACATTTATAAGAAGGGATTAAACAAGGACAGCTTACTGGATGAATTTAACATTCCTCTGCAATGCTGGAAACAAACAGAAGACAATAGTTTTGGCCTAGATGCATGAGAATAAAGGATTGAAACCATAGATGAAAAAGAAGTTGAGTGATTTAAAGGACTGGCCTAGAGACAACTGCAACAGGAACACTGTGCTTGTCCAGCATTACAACAGCTATACTGGTGCCAGACTTCCTCATTTTGAGAATCTAATGATTTACTGCTCATTGCAAGGACATTACAAAAATTAATCAAATTATGTCAAAATGAGTGCTGTTTCAAGCTTTAACAATTCAGCAATATGTAGTGTTGCCATACTTTAAAAATACAGTATATATAGTGGATTTAAAGCAAAATTATTGCTAGGATGACTTTGCTGGAGAGGGAATTGGGAACCACAGCAAAGTCTTCTGATTGTGCAGAGAAAACAACACAAATCTTCACAAATCTTTGTAACAAAGGTAAGGACTAAGTTTTTTGCTCCTCATTCAAGCAAAATTAACAGCAATATCAAGTGAAACTGTCACCTATGGGAAAGCTGTCTAAGTATAAATCACATAATTAAACATGCATCGAGGCAGACAAATCCTGCTCCATGAATATGGAAGAAGGATTAATGGTTCTCAGATTT
The DNA here is from genome assembly GCA_013400975.1 of Atrichornis clamosus. NCBI lineage: Eukaryota > Metazoa > Chordata > Aves > Passeriformes > Menuridae > Atrichornis > Atrichornis clamosus. The sequence goes on from WBMZ01000883.1 coordinate 18,194, forward strand.
CATAACATTTAAGAAACTGACTGTGCCAATTATTCATGAAGAATTTAGGTACAAATCTGAATACAATGAATAACATTTTAACAGCTCTGAAGAGCTCTGTTGTACATTTACATGAACATTTGTATTTAAAAGAATAAATCTGACCAATAATTAAGCTTCTACCTAGTTACTGAGTCATCTCTTTAACAGGAAACTAAGAAACACAGGTATCATAATTTATAGCCCACACATTTCTGGGGAAATAGTTTTACTTGAACACATGCTAGAAAAAAAGTTGAGCATTTTTAAATTTGGCAGTATGGTCTTGGTCTTCCCACAGATCTAGGATTTTGCTGGTCTGTTTTGAAATTTTGTGCAGAACTTTAGATCCACAATTTATGCCTCGTACGCTCACACTTACACACACCACACCCACACAAAACTTTTAATTGTATTGCTTTAATACCTAAGACTGTGCCCAGTTGGCTCTATGGGGCCTTGAAGAACTCAACAATTCAGATTATTTTTTTGCATTATAGAAAATAAATCTTCCCTGGTCATTAGCAAACACATAGAATAGAATTAAAACCCCCTCAGTATTCAGCATACCCCAGAAGTCAGACTACTTCTAAATGACTGGACAGAGAATATCCTGGCTAGCTCTGCAGCATGGCTAGGAGCAATCTGTTTAGATTGCCATCTCACCTGCCATGAAAAATGTATGCCAAAATTAGCAGACATACTGAAAAACAGAAATTCATGTAAGGTTTCATTTTAATTTTTTAAAAATACCTTCAGGGGTAAATGGAATGAATTTATACTATGGAATAAACTCACTCTTTGCAGTAAATTCATTCAGGACGTACAATAAACTCTGACATTTTTCTCTGAAAATCAGCAATAAAACTTCATGTTTTGCATCTATGAAACCCTAAAATTACCTGATGGAGTCTAATGAGTCCCTGGGACAACAGTGAGATTCTGCTCCCAAAAGTGATGAAAACAGGCCTCGAAACAGATAAACCAAAAGCATCACTCCTGCGATAATGTACTAAAAGTCTGGAGACACAGAAGTTGATTAGATTCCCAAAGTTTTGGGCTGTAGTTCCATGTTTGCTCCCTACTGACTTGAGAAGAGGATGGCTTGCAAGTAACACTTAAAAATAACACAAAGGTACAGGCAAAGATTTGTGGTTAGGCTATTTTTTTTTTTCTTAAAATTGATCCAGCTGTGGCCTTCCTTAAACTCACAGTGGATGATAAGCTAATGTCAGTTCTCAGTGTGATGCCAAAGCCTAAAGGACTATGTTAGCCTAGACCATGCAATGAGGAGCAAGGTCACTTTTGAATCTCTCACAGATAGGCACTGGAAATGTGTGTCCTGTTCTTGTGCTCACCAGTCAGGCAGAATGCTGATTAATGACCAGAAGATGCCTATGATCCCCAAGTTATTTTGCTATGTCTGATGTTCCCACCTCCCCCTACAGCAGCTGCTGCCACTGTGAATTACCACCAGGACTAGAGACACCTCCACAGCAGGGTAATCACAGGGCGGCAGCTCAGTTTCTTCTCATGCTGATAAAAGGAGAGGCAATGGGCAATGGGGGACAAGCCCCTAAGAAGCACTATTGCTGTGGCTGAGTCAGAGCCCTTGGGACAAGTAAGTGAAGGAGCCCAGATTATTCTGTTTAAGGCATGAGAAGGTGAAATCTGATGTCAGTCTGTCTACATCAAAAACAAAAGCATGAAGAAGATCCCTCTGATCCAGCAGAGGAGCATGCAGCAAGATAAAAAGCTGCAAGATACAAATACAGGGCAGACGTTAGGTAGGTGTTTTAACAAAGTGGGTGGGTGTCCCTTGATATACATCACTGGATGATATACATCACTGGATGATATACCGTCACTGGAAACTTCCAAATCTGGACTGCCTATCTTGGCAGAAGTTTGGTCACTATACTTGAACAGAAGAGGTGTAAGCATGCAGAAGTCCTCTGGTTTGTATTAGGGAGCAGTCAGATTGAAGATCAAAATATCCCTCCTGATCTTATGCCTGTTCTCACAGTACATGTTTATTCTTTTCTCATCTGTTTCCCAATGAAGCAGCTGGAATACCCTCTTCCAGCTGGTCCAGAACCTCTGAACACAGCACTTTGAATACCACCACCAGCCCCACATCCCACAGCAGTGCTGGTGAGTGGAACAGATTCAAGCCTCAGTCCCATTTTTCCTGGGAATATTTTCTCTGTAGTTGCAAACAAGAAATGGGCTCCTGCAGAAATCACAGCAGTGTACACAGAGCTTAATGTTTCTCTCTTCCTCTTCTTTACAACCTCTAAGAATAAGGCCAGCCTTCAGCACTACACAGCTGTCCACAGCACCAGTTCTTTCAGCCACACACCAAAATCTTTACCCCTTAAAAGCCTTGCTGTGGAACTGAAATGTGTGTAGCAATTGCTGTGCATCTCATACTAGTGATGTCTCCCACATGGGAGCACAAGGCCAGACAGGAATCTAATAACTGTTCATGGGAGGGAAGGAAAAGAAATGGTCATATTTCAGAGATAGCAAGGAGCAGTTTATTATCCAAACAATTTGTTATTAATCTCCATATGAAAACAGATGGAAAACCCTGGGGAGGCGGCTCTGCAAAAACACTCCGTAGAGTAATTTTTAGAAGCACAGTCTTCTGTTACTATGCAGGAAAGCTACGGCTGCTTATGCTTCCCATGACAGTAATAGTCTTTGACATACAAAACAGGAGCCTAAAAGCTTGGCCTTGCACCATTTAGGTCAAAGGAAGCTTCTTCCATTGGTTTTCAGGTTTTGATCCTGCTGCTAACAGAAGAGAAATTATCCAGTTTGAATGCAGACAGGAAGGAAGAGCCTTCCTGCAAGCTAATAAAATCTTTGATCTTAAATCCCTGCAACAGCACAAGGAACCTTTTTATGACTGCTCAGAGCAGACATGAGAGGAAAAAATGTAGACGGTAAGCAGCAAGGAGCATAAATTTTTATTTTTATAGTCACATAAAATGTACAACACAGAAGAAGAACTGGCCCTGTGTCTTCACTCACATCACGCAGGGGTTGTCTGCAGTAACAAAAAACAACCTGTAATTTAGAAGCACTGTGAGTTATGCAGGATGGGGAAGAGACGAAGGGAAATTTACCCCAGAGACACAGCTTGAGAGAGCTTCCCAGCCATAGATCTTCCTTTGCTTGCTGCTTTTACTTCATAAGCTCTGCATCTCCACTCCCATCTCCACCCAACTCCACCTCTGATTTTGTGCATGTGCATGTGTGGGGTTTTGAGCATCCGTGTTACCCAAAGGATCTTTTCCAATCCCTAGTAATTTTAAGGGGGTTATCTGCTGGCAGATTGTACACATGAAAAATAGGTGGTATTAGATGCATCCAGCTGTTCAGGACAGATCTGTCTGTTACCAGCCAATCGTGTTATGACAAAATGCATTGATCTAATGCAGAACATGCAGCCCCAGGCGGTAGAAAAACATGTGACAAGACATATAAAAGAAAGCACATTTAATTCACACCTTATGCAGGAAAAAGGCCAAAGGGCTCCCTCAACAGCTTTGGATCTGTTTTAAATACCTAAATGACTCCACATTATCTTTCACATATGCATCCTCACTTGCTAAAAGAGAGGATGTCTGTCTCCCCTTTATTTCATGGTGAAATAGCTCAAACTAGATTGCACAGTTACTTGAATCTGGCAAATACTCAAGGCTCTGATGAATGACATATTAGAAGGTAAGGCAAGAACAGTTCCTGCCTATCAGTACCAGGGTCTGTGCAACTTGTGGTGAGCTTGACAGGGGGATTTATCTCACTCAAAATAATAAAATGTTGTTTTTAGCCTGATGGATTCTGTCATCAGGTTCACCATGCAGCTCCTTCTAGAGGAAAGAATAACTAAGGAAGGAGGGAAAAACTATCCCTCCTGACAGTGGTAGATTTCAAGGCTGCATTACATGTCTGTATAATAACAGCAAGAGACAAAAAGGGAAATATCCACCTCTGCCGTCCCAGCAAGGTAAAAGAAAGCAAACAACAAAGTTCAAGGATCACACCCATCTTTTTCCCCTGCTTAATCCACAGCATTCCAAGCACTTTCTTTTCTTGGAGAGAGAGACAAGAAAAATGACCATGCTCTGGGCGTGCATCTGAGCAGGAGCAGACTTCAAGCTGGACTGCAAAAGCAGAGAATACCACTGAGCACCAGAGCAGGGGAGATAACACAATAAGATGACTCATGCCACCAAAAATTTTACAGGTGTTTGCTAATGGAGCCCCCCCTGCTCCATTCCTTCTCCTCAGGAGCAGAGGGTGCTCAAAGCTCAAGCTAAAAACAAAGGGAAGTGTGGGCAAGCAACACAATTTCTGCAGGCAAGCACTGACAGACTCAGGTTTGCCCAGTCCCTCCAGTTTATCACAGGCACACGGCTCCTGCCTGTTGGCAGTGCCATCAGTGGCAGCACTGCACCGCACCATGAGCCAGACCTGCTGTGGCCAGCTCAGATGTCCAGCACCACTGAAGCTGCAGCAGGACTGGACTTGCCTGGGTGTGGATTAAGGGCCTGCTGGCTCCTGGGGCCATGCTGGGTGGCTCAGGCCCCTTGCTCTCCCTTCCATCCTTCCATGAGACACCCAAAGGCTTGCTGACAGCATTCTACAGAAACAGACAAAACACCAAAAAAACAAGGAGTGGAGAGATGCATTCCAAAATATCACTATATTGTTTCCGAATGACATTTTCCAAGGATTTTTTTTAAAGTCAAGGACATTTTGCAAAGTATCTGTTTTATGAATCAGTTCTTTTTATTTTCCTTTGCTGTTCCATAACTTTTCCAAATGTCAGAGAATAATAACTGCTGTGTAGATCACTTATTACTGAAGACTGGAAGACAGCACACAAGAATAGATGAGCATTTTTATTTTATATTAAATGAAATGCCTGTTTGATTTCTTGCATACCACCTTTTTTAAAACCCCCAAACTGTACTGGTCTACCTTTTTTGGAACAAAAGCCTGAAGTTCTGTCTTGCCTTTATCTTCCTGCTTCTTTGTCCAGACTACTAGAAAAAAGAGAAATTGAGACAAAGGACACAAAGCTTCCCACCGCCTCCACATGGATGATATTTGTTTCTTTACGTTTATTATACTATGCTAAAAATGTCAATGGATGGCATGTGCACATTTGCCTTTAAAGAGAACCAAGGCTTTAAAAGGAGCATGACTTGGAAATGAAAGTTGGTTTGAAACCTTCAAAGCGAACCAAGCATTTAGACATGACTTCAATAAACTCAACAGAAGTCCCTAAAACTTGTAGGAAAAAAGATCTCACACCCAGAGACACGCTTTCTCTGTTCCCCTGCTCTACCCCTCACTTCTGCATTTTCCAAAACAGGCTACCCTGCACCTCAAAACAGCAGGTGCTCAATGTAATCCCTACCCCATCCCCCAGGTCACTGTTGGATTACACTGTACCATAGGAACAAAGTCAATTCCACCAAGTTTAGTCCAATATCCTGCCTCCACAGAAGTGCCTTTACGTTGGAATCAAGTGCAGCATCTATTTTTACTGGTATAATACCCGCTTCATCCTTAGTTGGGATTGGAAGATGCTCTAGGAACTTGCTGCATACAAGACACCAGAGGTGTGCCTCCTCCCCTCTAGGCATCCAAGCAGATGCCTAAAAAACAGTAACAACACAGCAAGCGTGTCGTACATGAAAATGGATTTTGGAGCCCCTCACCTCCCACACCAGAGTGCAGAGAAAACACCTTCTAGACAGTGTATGCACACACATGTGAAAGTAAGAAACACTGGGAGTTGCTATGTCTGAAGCCTCCAAAGCCATGAAACATCAGTGGTGGGTGTGAAGCACCTGTGCTAACACAGGACATCTGCTACAGACCTGGATGTCCGGGAAGGGCTGCAAGACCTCCATCATGCAGAGCTCTCAAGAGGATATTTTAATGCATGTTGGACTCTTCTCTGACCTTTACAATAACTGAAAACAAGGACCCTGGTTAGCACCTCAGGCTCTTTTTCCTTTCTTCCTACTCAAAAGATCCCTGACCATCTCAGTCCCCTTTCCTGCCCTGCTCTGTGCTGGCAAGATCGAGCACTCCAGTGCTTTACTCTGACAAAATGAGGAGAAACCACACATTGAAATACCTGCAATTAGAGAGGAAGCAGTTGCAGTCATACAGCCTAATGGAAAACACAGTCAATTGTAAACCCAGTCTGGAAAGGATTATCTGAAAAATACTGACAACAAGCTACATACATCCAGTGGTTATTCTTTAGGCAAGATATTTGGGGGCTTCAAATTAGAGCTTTCTCGGAGTAACACCTGGCTGCAGCCCAGGAGTTGCTGGAGAGCACAACTGCACAGAAAGAGAACTGGTAGATTCCCCTGGGAGTGATTCAGGATTGTTTAATGCATTGCACAGTAAATATACTCTAAGATATTTAGACAGTATCTCCAGCAGCAGGAATTACTTGGCTCAGGGCACTTGTGACTGGGTACAAGTGCAGACCTGTGATGACCTGTGATGCCAGGATATTGAAAATGTGGCACCTTTGAATTGCAGTCAAGTGAATGCTTCAGTATCATTAGTAGGGTATTAGCAGGGCGTGTGATAATTTAGAAAATCTGACTATGCACTTGTTTCAAACTGTTTGATGCTGATATTCTATATCTTGCACCACCACAAACTCTGCTTTGAGTGGGATATCTGTCTTGGCATCTCCTCCTTTTTTTTTTTTAATCACTGGAATTACATTCCTAAAGGTAACAATGAAAATGTGTAAAACCCTGATTATCTTCTAACTAGACTGAAATCCCCCAAGATACAGCTGAGAGTAAAGTGCCTTTCCAGAGAGGAAGTCCCCAAAGACATGAATTGACCAGAGAGCCCGAATATCAGCTGGGGCTGACCAGGAGGCTGTTCTGACATGGAAATCAGAAGCCATGAAACAGAGAGGCTCTCACTTGCTGGTGAGAGATATGACAAGGAAAACTGCCTCAGGAGAGAATGTACAGACAGGAGGTGAAAGTAGCAGGGATTTCCAAAGAGGCCTGGTGCATAATCCCACTGAATGGTCCAAAGAGGTAAAGTCACCAACTCACACTAGTTTTCATTTGGTTTTGTCTCAATCCAGGCATTTCTTGTAATAGATATGGAGAGGGAAGAAATTAATGTTGTTTCACTTTGTCTAGTTTGGTATCCCAGGAGAAGAAAGATATGAAACTGGAGCATCCATAAGTGTGGGGTCTGGGAAAACAGGCTGCTGGAATGCAAGACTGCTTTATTCTAAGGGCTAACTAGCAGAAGCCCTTTGTGAGCATTCTCTCTAACCTTAAAATTTTATCTCTGGCACTAAGATGCTTTTCAGTAAATCTACTCTGCTCTCACCTCTTTGTGAGACTGCTGGCCCCAGGAATACCTCCCCCAGGGTTTGGATCCTGTGGAGGTTTCTCTCCTGTTCGGAGCCATCTCTTTTTTCACATCAGTCTGATACTTAACAACTCTTGAGACCTTCCCCCTTGCCAAGATGGATTACAAGCTATAGGAGGGCACAGGCAGCCTGAAGGATAGCATGCTATAAGGAATTACCAAGGCAGTACATATCAGTGCCAGGATTTTTAAAGCATGGCAGCATACTGGACTGGCAGATGTCATCAGCTGAATGGCTGAGCCATAGACTGACAAAGCACGACGTCAGCTTTGGACAAAAGTAGCTTCTTCTGAAAATGCAGAGTTTCCTATTCATCTCAATAAATTGAACTAGTTCATTCAAAGCCAAGACACAATCTGGGAGCTGTAAAAACAGGAAATCTGTTTTTTCCTCTTCGATATGTAAATTAAAAAGTAGATGTTCGAGAATGACATGTGCTAATCCCACAACTCCAAAGAGCTGACAACTGGAAAAAACTACTGATTAATTCTTTTTCCTAAATGTGTAATTTTGATTTTGAATGGTTGATGTTTTAAGCGATAGTTACAACAAGACAAAAATTTCAGATGGTTAACTTCAAAAAATTAAAATTAAGACTCTGAGGCTTTAAATATAGATTTATTTTCTTTCAAATGCAAGCTGACACATTCTGAAAAAGTAAATAAAAAATAAGCTGTCTAATCAGATACTTTTTTCTAACACATAAAAATTCAGAATCTTAACATTAAGTTTATAGAATAATATAAATATGTAAAAGCCTTCTGCTTACTGAATTTACCACTGTCTGCATGTAGTGACAGACTGTTTTAATGCTACCAGTAAAAGTAACATTCTTTTGTGATTGAGAAAGTACAAGCCTATGAGAAGATTAAAATTGTTTTTAGTTAATAAGATTTCTCCCTTTCATCTTAAATAATTTTGAATTTCAACCACTGGGGTCAAATCGATTCACACAGAGGTACAGTCTGAATCCTTGGTTCAAAGGCAACCCACACAACAGCGAACAGAAGGCACTGCCTTGCTGAAAATGTCCGTGAGCATTGCTTATGCCAGCTCTATTCTTTGTGAATAAATTTTGTTCCAGAAGGGGCTACCCTCCACTGAATTTCAAGGAATGGATGTCTCCTTTTCTCTCCTCCTTCCTCTACAGTCTTTTACCTATCCCCTTTCTCCTCCCACTCACTACTCACAGAACCTTAACTGATGTGTTCAGCCCCTTATTTATGGCATTTCTAGGGCTATGGAGAAATTCCAGAAACTAAGCAATATATCCTGATAGGGAAGAAAAATTATTTGATAGTGCTTTCCAGGAAAAACACTGGAGTCAAGGAGGTCACATGAGCAGAAAGGCCCACTGGATCTTCCTTGGAGCCGTGCAGCTCAGTCGGGATGGCAGGCAGCTTGGAATACGAAGATCTAATTCACTAGCACAGATGAGTGCTTCTCCCTGGGATTAATTAATGATTGCTCTGATACAGCCTGCCTAAGATATGTAGGGCAGCCACAGACAATTAATGGGGATCTGTGAAGTCTCAGATTGTGGAAGATAATTAAAGAGAGGGGAACAGTTTTTTTGCAGTGTCACACACAGTGCTTCTTTTCTTGCCTCTAGAAAGTGCTTTAAAACATTGAAGCATTCTGCAAACATTGACCTACCCGAAAAGGGCAATTTTGTCTCCACTCCTGCCTTGTCACCTTTTGATGAATGAGTCTGGACACACTGTTAACTTCTCCATGCCTTCCCTTCCCTACACTTAAAAGGAGGATATACAGCTTCCGTCAAAACACACTGAACTTCAGGATAAAGATGTTGTCTTATAATTGTCCCTGTTAAATTTGTTTAGCAAATGAGAAAACTGAAACAGATTCAATGATTCTCCCACTTTACTTATATGTGTCTTAAAAAAAAAAAAATTCACTCTCTTCTCATATTAGCCAACTCTTCTAAGGCAAAAATGACAAGCCAAAATTGACACATACTTTCAAACATCTCTTCTATTGAAAAGGACAGAGGAGATGCCTGGAAAGACACTGAACATGCACACACATGCTGCTGGGCACATCAGCGCTGGTTAAAATCACCTGCAATGGACAAAGATGCTCTGTCACTTCACTGTGGGATAGAAAGGAAAATAATGTTGTCTGTCCTCTGTGTCATCTGAGCAATTAATACTGAGGTTAGTTAGGGCGATTTTTAGGGGGCCGGGAGAGGGGGGACAGACAACAGCACCACAAATTCATTTTAGCCCAAAATTACTATACTGGGGATATGGATATGGTAAACGAGATCACCTCAGCCTTCACGGCGTCTTCCCGACAAAGTCCATGCCCGGAGAGAGGACTCCCCGCCCGCGGGTCCCCGGCAGGCGCACACCGGCACCTTCCTCTGCCCTGTGACACCCTCCGGGCATTCCCCCGGCTGCTCCCGCCTGGCTCCGCTCCCGCGGCTCCTCAGGGTGCCTGCCCACCTCCAGGGGGAAGGTGACCCGGACCGGTCCAGGAAAACACGGCAACCCGTCCCTCGCAACCAGACGAGACCGCGGCTGGGAGCAGGTGGGCGCTCGCCGCGAGGCTGCAGCGGCGACCCCGGGACGCCACCGGAGGCACCGACCCCTCCCCGGTGCTGAGCGGTCTCTGCCCCGCGGGGTCGCATCCGGGCGATACAGACCCCGAACAGCCGCCCCCGTCCTTACCTGCCGCCCGCGGACCCGCGCTGTGCCGCGCCGCAGAACCCGGGGCGCCGCAGGACCCGGGGCGCCGCCGGCACC
>WBMZ01000890.1:0-22359 GCA_013400975.1 Atrichornis clamosus
CTCCCTCTCGTCCCTTTCTGTCAAAGAAACTGATGTTGAATTTGTTTTGAGGCAACTTGCTATTAGAAGGATATGAAATAATCTCATGCAGGCTATGGGTTATGGCCCTTCTTGAGGGTGTAAAGTTGTTCAGAAATAACAAGACAGACCAAAGAGGGATGATAGGTGGAATGTTGGAAACACATTTTGGATCATTTGCCTAGATGGTAGCCCCAGCTGAGGTGAACTGTACGTTTGCTTAAGAAGGGAGAACACACGCTACCAAAAGCTGCACTGGAGCACGTGTGTGCTACACTCCCCTCTGGGAAGGCGGCTTTCTCTGGGGCTCCTTCCTGCATAACATGCTGACACAGGAGATGAGAGAACTGACACTCTCCTAATCTTTAATCCACCTATTCTACAAACCTTTACTAAATCAAGAGCTGCCTTTGGGAGGGAGAGAAAAAAATGATGTGAGTGATAGCTGATATAGGGCAGGCTGTGAGCTATAATGCAGTGAGCTCATCCTTTATATTCTGGGAAAAAGTATAGCTCAGACTCTCTGTTTTCCATACAGGGTGGTTCTAATTTTAGCACATCTGTTTTGTCTTGATTTTCTTCCACCCTTTCCAGCTGGGAATTCTGCTATCCTCCACTCTTGTGATGTATGAACACTGGATGTGATGCTTGTGATAGCAAGAAGCAAACCAATCCCTCAGGAGGTCCTTTACACTCCTGCAAATCCAAGTTTTCCCAAGAACTTCAAGCCCTCAGGTAGCTTCTCTCACAAGCAAATATCCCATGGCGTCTTAAGATGGCATGTTTGGGAAGAGCTGCTGATTGATAGTCTAGCAACTAGAAATATTTTTAATATTTTGAGTCCTTAAGGCTCCTATAACAGAAGGCACTCAGGCTATATATTCTCCTGTTCCTTCACTATTAAGATATATAGCTCAATCTGACCATATAATAAATCCACTCTCTGAACAAATCAGATCAGTCTTTCAGGGAGTTGTAAGATTAAAGTGTTCAATGATTTCTTGTGAAGATACATTCAGAATAATACAAAATTTTTTCACTGTAAAAAGAAATATGTTATTTCCTACCTTATCCATGTAAAGTGACAAATTGGAATACAAATTCAAAAAGAAAAGGAGATTAAAAAGAAAAAAAGAAAAGCAAACAGAAATCCTGGTTGTTATTGAACTGTTTATGAAATCTATGATAAGAGAACATGAAAATAAGGTCAGTTCCTTCACAGATATGTGGCTTAAATGGAGAATGTACTTTTTTTTCCCAGCAGGAAAATCTTACATTCCTTATTTGCATTCACATAAGAGAGTATAAAACAATGCCTCTAGAACATTTATTTAAAATAAAACATAGTTGACTTAGCACATGTTCACAAGGCCAAGAAAAATGTGCCTAGCACATTTGATCTTAATCTTCATGGTACTCATTAAGGTAAGTTAAACATTCTTGTCTGCATATAAGATCTGGCAATGACCCGTAAAACTGAGGTTAATTAGTTCACCTCTGTGGCAGCCCTCCTGCATTAATACTGAAGTGTGTGATGAGTCTTTGTTGGAATCACAGTTGAAGGTGCATATACAGCTCATGTCACTATTCTGTATTGAGTATGTCATGCTACAGAGGAGCACTGCAAGAAAAATAAACACCTAAGTGTGTATGTGTGTGTCTATATGAGGCACTTCAGCTACTGATCAAATGGCTGGTACTGGAATATTCAAAGATCAGAATTTTTTTCCCTCTGTGGGCATCAGCTGTCCCTTGCTATGCCAAGCTGCTCTTATATCACACCACACTTGACAAGGTGGTGGGGATGCTGAACCAGGCTCCTTCCCCAAGTTGGGAACTGAGAGGTGGACTCTGGTGTGGATCACTTAGATTCTTTCTTTTCCTACAGCTGAAGCTGGTGTTCTGTGGACCAAGATAGGTCCCTGTTCACAGGCCTTTCACATAACTTTTCTTCAATCCAGCAGCTAAGAAATATTTTCAGTTATTCAAGAATGAGTGTCAGGTCACTGTTCCCTTTATATAAAGGTCTTTGGCACATAACTCCCCTTTAAACTAGTTAAATATTATTGCTCCCATTTCACAGATTTAGGTACTGTGGCACAGAAGAACAGCACAAAGGTGTGGAGGTCATGTGTAAAAGAGAAGTAGAAAATCCCAGGGAAAAAAATTGCAATTTTTTAAATAGTCTTCTGTACTTTACTATTTGCATGATTAAAGAGTCCTCACATTTCTAGTCAGTCTCTCCTGGAAGGCATTTTCAGAGCTAGAGGGAAAGACATGAGAAGAAAATACCTTCTCTTTTTCAGAGAAAAGCCTAATAAAGAAGTGTCATGAACTCTAGGGTGAAGGAAACTCCATTACCCAGTTCTGTTGAAAGCTTGCTAGTTCAGAAACAGGCTAAGTGGAGACAATTCAAAGGTGAGCAGCAGTAGTGGTAAGTGGTTTGAAGAGGAAAAGAGGTATATTTGCTCAACAGAAAAGACACAGAAGAAAGAAGGGAGAAACAACGGGATGTCAAAAAAGAGCTGATGAACTATTCTTCTAATAAACATTCATGACATGAATCAGCCCTAAGATGGAGCAGTCAGAGTTTAGAGTAAATAATAAAAAAGAACCTTTAACCTGAAGAATAACTATGGTAAAGAAAAAAGACCAGTAGAAATCACTAAATGTAACAAATTAATGGTAGAATTCAGGTCTGGATTCAGACACCTGATTTTTGGTGACTACAAAGTAGGTATACCAAACTTCCATTTTATCCAATGAATCTGGAGGAGTACTCAACAGATCAGGTGGAAGTGACTCCTTTGGTGTCACTACAGGTCTCTCTGCATTCTGTTGTTTGTATTGACTAGAGATCAGTTGATGGTAGTGGGATCTCATAGATGCAAAGTGTGTGTATCACCTAGTTTAGGAGGTGCCTAAATATGGAGCTGACTCCTACTCAATCTACTCCTTCAGGAAAATTTAGCAACAGTGAAACAAATCCTGCAATGATAAAGTAAATTAAGTTCATGAGTCACATATATCTGCTTAAAGTCCCAAGACTGTAACTTAACATTTATGCTGTCTCTAAGACCCATTTACTGTTTTATGCATCTGCAATAGTCATTAGTCCGTCTTTGTTGAATGGCTTTGCTGCAGTCTGCATGCACTGCTCCCTTGTGTCACTTGTACTGAAATCAGGGGTACCAGCGTTTACAACCACACAAACCTAGCTAGGAGCATTCATGGAGAAGTGGGACATGCCCCTGACAAATAAATAATGACCTTTGCAGCAGTTTTTGAGAAGAATTACTTAACCAGTGCATAAGGTCTCAGTCTTGTGAATGAAAACTGGAGACCTTTCCACTTGGGCTGATCAAAGACAACAAAACACCAACAAGCACAAAACGTAACAAGCAATTTGGGATCTGCAGGAGATTGCTACGAGGAAGGCCAGACTCCCCAAGGTTTCCCTGCAGGTCATGTGAGGGCGTCACCCCTGCAGGGTCTGCTGTCTGCATAAACTCCCTGCATCAGCTCCACTTAGATGGTATAGATTTTCCTTTGTTTCACATCATCTTTATCGGGGATGGCTTTGCCAAGGGATGAAGAGTCCCTCTTGACCGATGGGTCAATTCAGGTTTTGGTCTTTCTCCTCTACACGTACCATCAAATGGATGAACCTACATATATGTTATGGAAGGAAGCCTTTGGATTTGGAATCAAGTTGCTTATGGCTATTCCCAAGACACTTGTGTAAAACTGGAGTGGGCGTACCCCACAAGTGTTTAACTTGACAGAGACTCTAGAGAAACTGTTTCACATTTTTCACCTTGACTTTTAAGAATAATTTTTCCAGAAACTCAAGCTTGTTTTTAACAACATTTACAGTAAATATCAGAGAGGTTTTAATGTCTTGACTACTGAACTTAATACCATGTGAATAGGGCCATTCACAGCAGGGGTTTTAGCCTTTCTGGAGCACATAAGCTTTTATTACATTTAAGGGAAGTAGATAAAAATGGTATTGTTTTTCACTGAAAACCTTACAATGTTCAGAATAGATGAAATTATTGTAAATGCCACTCCAGAAAATGAAAATTAGCACCTCTCATTATGATGAACATCTCTAAAGAGAAATTCCTTCATTCTTACTTAGTGTACAATGGACAGTCTATTTGCAGCTGTTTTTTCTGGTGTGTTATCGAGACAATGGGAGTTAATTAAAAAATATGGAAGGAACTGCAATACCTATTACATTCAGACTTGTGGGGTTATGAGGCTGCCTGTTAGCTTTTACTGCTTACTGCTGCAGTGTGAGATATGAGCTGTATCAACTTTGTTTTATTTTAATTCAGGCAATTACTATTCCAAATCATCCCATCCTTGGCTACATGTTCCATTTAGGCATCTGCTGTTTTCAAAGAGAAATAAGGCCAGATCACACAGGAGGTCTTGGAGTCTCCTTTTGTTTAACTATTGGCTATGAAACATAGCTAGAGTCTCATCCAAACTGATAACCCAGTGTTTATGAGAGCCATGACCTTTTATAATAGATTTTAATCAATTATGAACTGATAAATGTTGCAAAGTTTGTGGTAGTGAAAGAAGGAAAAAGCTTTTACCACATACTTGTAGGAAGGACATATTATCCAATTGTTTTCTCAATGCTACTGTGCAGAACAGCATAAAACAATGTATGTAGCACATGCTGAAGGGAAGGACTGCAAGGTGCTGCTGGTCCTTTGTTTTGGTGGGACGATGAATGGTTGGGTGATTCAAGTACCTGAAGCCACATTACAAAATCTTGGCAGGGCTTGATGACTATCAGGCTATTGCCAGGTGTAAAAGGAGGTGCTTTTTTTATTAGCCAGTTGGCTGGGTAAGGAGATCACAATCTTAATGCCTGCTTGCCCTGCAATCCATGAGATATAGAAGGCTAACTCCAGGACTGCCAATACATTTTTTAAAGCCATCCCAGCAACATTTTGGATTTATAAATACTTGGCTTATCCTATAACAAGCTGGGAAATGGTGGAACAATCCTCCTTGTCATTTTTTTAAAAATATGATAACTGTTACTGGTCCTGCATGTATATTTTAATTTTAAAAAAAATTATTCTTCTACAAAACATTTACAAAAATATTTATAAAATTAATGTTAAAAGTAACACAGTTGATAATGAGGCTAACTGTAGGCAGTGATTCCACTATAAGGTACAGGTACTGTGAATCAACTCATCATAAGGCCACATGAGCACCACTAACTTGAACGGGAGTGGGTGGGAGCATATCAGGAAAAAATCACCTGACAGTGTTTTGTTGTTTGAGTTGTCTTTTAGCTTAAGTGCTCTCAGATTAAGTGTCTGTATTGAGTACATGTAATTGTTAATAATTCCAGATCCTATGAATCCTAACACATGACCTTTTAGCTTCTGAATGAAGACCATGTTAGATTTACATTTCATTGTGAAACCCAGCTATGTCAGAAACATGTGTGGTGAAAACCAGGAGTTACAAAACAATTTCTATTACCACCCTGTCTTGTAGACATGAATATTTTTCATAGAATCATAGAATCATGGAATGGTTTGACTTGGAAGAGACATCAAGATCAGTCGGTTACCACCTCCCTGCTAAGGACAGGGTCACCTTCCACTAGATCAAGTTGCTCAAAGCCTCATCTAACCTGGCCTTGAGCACTTCTAGGTATGGGGCAGCCACAGCTTATCTGGGCAACCTGGTCGAGTACCTCAATACCCCCACAGTAAAGAATTTCTTCCTAATATCTAATCTCAGCCTACTCTTCCAGTTTGAAGACATTCCCCCTAGTCCTACCACTACATGCCCTTGTCAAAAGTCCCTCTCTGTCTCTCCTCTAGCCCTTTTAGGTACTGGAATGTGCTATAAGGTCTTCCTGGAGCCTTCTCTTCCCCAGATTGAACAATTACAACTCTCTCAGCCTGTTTTCATAGGAGTGCTACCTCAACCCTCTGATTACCTTCATGACTCTCCTCTAGACTTACTCCAATGGGTCCACGTCCTTCCTATGCTGGGGATCCCTGAGCTGAACAAGTGATACTCTCCAGCCCCACAATAATCCATTAGACATACCTAATAATGGAAGGACATATTTTATAGTTTTTTAATTTAATTTCTTCCAAATCTCATGATGAGTTTTTTGTTATTTATTTTTTATTAAACAATTGTAGAGAAGACAAATATTCAGAAGAAAAATATTTATATGGAAATAAGACATACATAATGACAAAAAGCTTTGCACTGTCTTCTAGTGTATTTGCTTCCATAAATTTCAGATAGTTTGCAAGGAAGGACAGAGTCATAGATAAAGAACAGGAGAAATATAATAACAGCTACTGGGGACTGATTCCATAATAGCATAGTCTTAGCCTTCTCCTGGTTTTACTGAAATAGAAAATCAGCACAAAACAGCTCCAACAATTCAAATTTGTTCTAAAATGTCAGAATGGCCCCATCTAACTTTAATGCCTACTTTGCTATGCTTCTCTAAAACTGCTTTGACTTATCTGCTGTTGAATCTTCATTTAATTCTTCTGCATTGTTTCTATTTTCTATTGATTTAGATGTCTCTTCTTCCATTTAGTAACTTTTTTTTGATGTTTCAAAAATTACTAGACGGCTGCAGCAAAATAGACATTTCTCAAGAGTGCTAGTTATGGCAGCTAATGACATGGAAAGTATCAGAAAAAACCTCTCATGACATTTATTGTTCAGCTTTATATGACTAAATCACTGCAGAACAAGATGAATAAGAGCTACTAGGTCATTTATTCTGGTCAAAACAATGGATACACCTTGTCAGAGACTTACAGGACTCCAGTACTAAACCACACAAGCTGGGTAAAACTTCCTTTCTGTAGGTGAGAGCAATAGTCACATTCTGAAAATCAAATCCCTTTGAATAGGCTTGTACACGGGCATTTGAATGATGGTATGATTTGATGGTATGAAAGACCATCTGCCTATTTATAAATTTTAATCCAAATATTTTGTCTTACCTTAAATTATCTCAGCAATGGCATCAGTATCTTGACTCTGTCCATCTTGGAATTGTCAGATGACTTAAAATCATTATCTGGACCACAGAGTCTCTCTAGTAACTATGTGCCTTGTAAGGATCTTAATTTTACTGTCCTCCTACAGTCCCTTCAGGGCACTAAGGAAAGTTTCTTAGTAGCCTAAGAGTTCTGATCCTGAACTAGAAAAAAGATGACCTTAAACTTAGCAGGAATATTCAGGATTTAGGACAGGCACTAACCTGATGAATCTGGAGCCTGGAGTCCTTCATTAAGTTGAGAGGAGTGTACAGCAGCCCGTCTGGTAGAATTGCCTCATCACTGTAGGGGGCTGAACCTATTTCATACTACCTACTCACTCCATCTTTGCCCACTGCCCTGACACATCAGCAAGGCCCACTAGTCAGTGACAGCTCTGACAAAGGCTTTTTTTTTATCAGACACCTTTCTCTTTAGCAAAGAGCTGAGAACACAGGAGGTACAGACCACCAAAATCCTACCAGTCTCATTGACTATTGGCTAGCATGACCTTTGAACAGTCTGGTTTAGAGATCAAAGTACCACACAGGAGTTTTATCATTAGTGAATTCAAAATCCACCTACTAGGAAAGGGAAACAGAGGCTTCCTTCTCACCAGTTTCTTCCAGGGAAAGCTAGCATGCCTGAAGAGCTGACACTCTGAGCTTATTTTTCCCCTGTATGAATTGCAGTTCAGGGTCTGATTCCCAACTCTCTAGCACTGGCTGTAAATCTCATTATTCTGCTTGAGTCTGTGTGACCACTCCAGATTTTCAAGCAATGGGAGAGAAGGCAGCAGATGATTTTTATCTTGATTTCACTGTAGATTTCTACTTGAAAACAAAATGTGGGGGTTATGCTCTGATGATAAGAAACAAACATCAGCAGCAAATGTGGAGGCACATTTAAAATATGACATTGCAACGTTTTGGTTTCTATTGCAAATGGGTTAAGCAATGAGATGTTTTGAGACAAAGATGCAATAATGTACATCCTGGTACCTACAAAAGCATAAGTACATGTAAATATTGCTTCCCCCCAACAATAAGGGGGAAAAGTCTGTTATTTGACTTAGAAGACAGGTCACATACTAAATCATAATATGGATATGGCTTGTGAAGAACAATATAAAGTTTGCACATTCCTTCACTTGTTGGATTAAACAGTGGGTTATACTTAGAGTTTGATCCTCTAAGTGCTGATGGAGCACCACTGAGAAAAAATTTCTATGGGGACCATGGTTCTTTAGAGAAAGACACTTTAGAGAAAGGCACTAAGGTGAAAGAAACTCTGGATAATTGTGAAACTTTTCTGAGAATCTCACACTCAACAGGTTGGTTCCTATAAAGAATAAAAATCGTCTCAAATTTAATATCTAACCAGAGGTTTACAGAGTTGGGTTTTTTTTAATTATGAGTTTATTGTTTGTCCTTTAAAATAAAGCCTCAATTATTGTGTTAATTTTTTTAAATATAAAGAACTTTAAATTAACAAAGAAAGACCACGTGCTTTCTAAAATTCAGATTACTCTTTTACTTTTTAAACTAAATCTGAACTTTATCCTCATACCAATTTAGAGGGATTTTAATAATCTTACCACCAGTATATATACATACATATATATATCTATATTTAAAGACTTTATGGTGTTAACCCTCTTAAAGTGTCCTTTCAAATCCCAGTCCAATCTGCTCTTATTTTAGAGGTTGTAAAGTACTGATGGTTGATTAAATTCTGGATTTGTAAGAGCTTGATAAAACCTACATAACATGTAAGCTGCTTAAAAAAAATTTAAAAACCTATAAAAACAAAAACCAAAACAGAGTTCATCAATCTGCAGAGAGCTTCTTAAAGCCATGGGAAATAGAGATTATTGCAAGGGAAAGTGTGAAAAAAATTCCTCTGGAAGCAGAGGTAGAAAGAAACAAATGGTCAAACAGTTTTTTTAATGGGAAAAGAGATTAAGGCAGGATTACAGTTTTTCCAAAGATAACAGGCAGGAGAGTAAATATACCAAAAGCAGATTGTTCTTGAGACTAAGGGCTGTCTTCTCATTTTACAACCCTCATAGCGACACCAGAAAGATAGAATGTGTGTTCATACCCAGAAAACAAAACATTCCTCTACTCACCTGAACAAATGGTTCTTTCGGGAGGTGAGCTCTAATCCTTTATTCAAATCAGATGAAATAACATTCAAACTGTTTTGACTTTCAAAACGAGCTTTAATTGGATTTGTGGAATCCCCTATGAGAAAGAGATTACCTGGAAAGTATATGTCCAGTAAGCCAGTGGTAGGACTTTCAGGGAGGAATTGTCTGCTAAGGTATTCTCTTAGAGGACTCTTCTCATTACACCATCTAATGTAGAAAAGTATTTTCTTCTTTCTTCCCACTGATCTGATTAAACTCCTAATTAATACTTTCAGATGCCCATGTTCTTCCCCCCTTGATGGGAAGCATCCCTACAAGCCCAGTGGATCAGGTATGACACCAGTCTGGACCTTGTGGCCTGAGCACTCCTTGCAAGACTGGAGGCAGACGGTGCTTGTTCCCCACCCACTCTGCTGCCCCCGGCCTTCAGCTCCACTTCCTCTGCCAGTGAGGTAGATACCTGAGAATATTTCCATGAGGATTAAGGAAGACATTAAGAAGGGACTTTATTTCCACATAAGAGGAACTTATCTTGATGGAATTTGAGATTATTTCTGCAGAGAAAGGGGCCTGCTTGCTGAGGACTGCCGTGGAGAGGGATTTAAACAATATAACTAAAAAGACTAGTGTGTTTAGTATCTTCTAGCATTAGGTAACTCCACTGAAACTGCGCAAATGTAGTTCTAAAATAGAATAATTTTCTCTATTTGGCATGTCAGGACTTAAAACCTGAAGGATTTTTTTCTGATTTGAGTTTACTCCCTCCCAATAGTTTATCACAGCAGGGGCAGGCAGCCTTGCTGGTGAGTTCTGCACACCAGGTAGAGTTTTCTTTTCATGAATGATGCATAACCTGCTACACTGAGACAAAGAATGAACACCTCTCAAGAGCATGCGTATAAAAATCAAACATATACAGACTGTTTTCTCCTCTCATCTCAAAAAACTTCTTCATAAAATGTTATTAGGTGTTCTAAATTTACCAGAAATAATACAAATAAAATATTTCAGAGAGTCTATATATTGGGTTTTTTTGAACATTAGTCCAGACCACAGGTTATTTACATTACTAAGATACATTTTAACAACTTTGCTTAGCTTGAAAGCAGCCTCCCATCCATATTTTCCTATTGCTTTATCCAGGCTTTATTCTCATCGGTCTTGAGGAGTCTTGGATAGAGAGTAGAAGCATGCCCATGACATAGGAGAAGTTTCTAAATTATGAGTAAAATGCCTTTTCTATGAGTAGGTGTCCTGTAATATTGTGATCTTATTATGAGATAAGAGGTAAGGGACGAACTGATTTTTATAGTCTTTTATAGTCTTTTAGCTATAATAACTTTAGCTCTTTAACTTCTGTGATTTTCCCTGTCTAGTCCTTTTAAGACTCCATGTCCAGCTTCAGTTAGCCAAATATTGACCTCCTTGCACAATAATGAAGACAGTGTCTTTGCAGTGGTCATTAACAAAATATAACACACGTTGTCAACATTTTTTAAACACATAGATATCAAATGAAAATATTAACCCCAAATTTCAAACAGGTAGTGGAAAGTTATGGTACTGTAGGAATAAAATGGACTTATGAAAACTGAGAACCTCATGTTTGTTTTTTACTCATCATTGCAACGTTTTGAAAACAAAATTGGAGGACATTTTATGGCTGCCATGTTTGGATGGTGGATATAAATACATCCCTTAAGAACAAGCTGCTAACTGCAATTCATTAGAAAATATTTAAATTCATTATTTTATCAATAACTGTGAAACTGAGGCTGTTTTCACAAAACATTTGTCTGTGCTACCTTCTGCAGCTTGCTTCCCTGATATTTCTATCTTTTAATGGTATAAACTTTTTGGTGCTCATCAACAGTGGAGTCTTCTTTAACTCTGTCAAGCTCTGAAATGTTTTAGATTTTCACAAACATTCTAATTTTGTAATTAAAATTGGGAAATAAGCAGACACAGATGTTCCCTCAGTTTCACAGAGTGCTGGAATTTCCAAATGGTGTCACACAGATAATACCACAGAGGTAAGTGCATAAACATCATTAGCAATGACTGCTGGAGTAATTCTCCTTTGTAGCCACACTACTGTTCATTTTCATAATAAGTAATTAGAGTTAGGAAATTCATTGTAATTGAAAATGCTAATATGTACTTTTAACAACACCAAGTGCTTAAAAGCAAAATAATAAAAAAGAAAAATAAGAACCTTGGTTATCTGCAAATACAGTTGAAAGTCCTGACTTTCTGAAATACTCCTGAAAATTTTATCTAAAACTCTTGTTGAGGTTAAATGGTGATAGGGGTGGCAGAAAGAAAAAAGATGTAGGAGCTTTATCTTTTGGAAACTGACACTGGAAACTGAGTCACTTAAAAACCAGAGTCAGGTTGCCATGAACCAGCCAGGCTCCATAAAGTCTTTTCCATCATCCAGGTCTGCACTTCATTCTCTTTCTTCCTGTGCAGTAACAGAATGAATTGCAATTGGTGTAAAAGCTGAACCTGCACCTGAAGATATTTTCTGTGGAAAATGAGCCTGTGGAGCTAATTCAGATTTACAGAGACCATAGGCCCAAACATTTCTGAACAACAAAATGGCTTTGACTGTCAAACTGGAAAACTTCACAGCCATAATGAAATAGAGCAAAGAATTCTTGAACTCTGAAAAACCACAAAAGGGAGAAACTGCTAGAAAATAATGACATTTGGAAAACACACTATCAAATGTAACTGTCCAAATTTCAGTTCAGAGTAGCATGAAGAAAAACAAAAAAGTATTTTCATCCTTACTGGGATATTGGTGGTTTCACCTTCTATTTTCTTTGCTCTTTATGCAATGGTTGCAAATGAATAATTGAAACTGCTTTCACTGAAAAAAGTTCAGCTCATATGTATGAAATATATCTGGAAATACAGAATAATATCTTGTTTTTCACCACAAGACAGAAGCTGATATAGTAGAAACTTTACATTTTTATTCCAGAAAATCCACAAATATTCATCAGAGTGTTCTTAAAAACCTCTGAAAACCAGAGATCCTTCCTTATCAGTATTATTGTTTCCTTGTGCAGCTCCACATTTCTGATGATACCTCTTACTTGTATCTAAAACACAGATTATAAAATGTTTGGCTCATAATTGGGTGACTTTACGTGACTGGTTCTTTTAGGCATGTCACAATCCTGCATAATGATATCAGTAACATTCATAGTTATTAGAATGACAGATGATTAGGGATTATAAATCTAAGGGATATTGAGAAATTGGATGGGTCATTTTGAGAGGGCAGAAACTTGATTTCTTAGATTTAACAATGCACAGGAATGAATAGAAGTATATCTGAAGCATTTATATAATTTCTACGATTATATAAAATTGGAGCCTTATTCTGCAATTGCTTATGGACAAGCATACTGCTCCTTGTCGTAGTTTTAAACTCATGTTGGTTTTTCTTACTTTACTGGTCTTCTGATTTAAACAAAGTAAAGACAAAGCCAGGCCTTACGGGACCTATCTGGCAAGCTGTCATATTTAATATGATATGCCATATATATGACATGTCAACACATTGTAATTTTCTATTATTTTCAGTTTAGGAAACAGAAGCTGTGTGGGGATGAAAGAAGCCTCAAGAGTTTTAATTAAGTCTTCCACTACTACAAAAAGTAGCAATATCCCCACTGAAAGCCACAAAAAACTTGACCCTGCTCTAAGAAACCTTTAGTTTAGACAGATTATGGGAAGTAAAGGGGAAATAAATTGAAGTGGAACAAAATTTGGAATTCTTGGAATTACTGTTTGGAAGAATAACACAAATAATTATGCCTCTATTTTCTCTGCACATTTTTAGCTCCTCAACAATATTTCTAGAAATTTTCAGAAGCCTCATCTCAACTATTTCCCTGCACACTCTTTTTCCTTGTTTTTCCTCCCTTCATATATTAGAGCTATTTTCTAGAAAGCCATAGAATTAATTTAGTAAACTTTATCAGGATTTAGTCCTTACATTTTAAAATGTGATATGCATTAACAGGTAGTAAGATTTTTGCATTTATGTGAAGTAGAGATTCTATGTATCATGAAATATATGTCTTCAAGATAGAAAAATGCTAGCAGTCACAGAATTACTACCTGTGTACTGATTGAGCATGACCACTTGTTAAAAAAAAATGATCACCTAAAATGTGACCTTGCCAGTCTTCTTAAAGCAGATATGTTAAAAATGAGACTACTTCAGAAGGAAAGGGAAAGAATAGAAGGCTGAGGGAAACAGGTTCTCCGTTCCTCAAGATGTTGCAGTATTGGAATATTTTGTCAATGCTTTCATCCCAAATACCAATGAAAAGCTGAAAAGTTTTTTAAACATATTCATATATGTAGGTGTGCACAATAACACAGTTTCAAAGTTCCAAGAAAATTAATCAGAAATATTTCAAAATGTTTTGTTTCAAAATTTTGATTTAGTTTATTATTAAATTATTTTTTAGAAGGGATTTTTAATTTGGCACTCTGTTTTCTGTATTTTTCTCCTGTGGACATTTTCCTTGGCCCAAGTACATTTTCCCTTATGCATTTCCAGTCATATGATGCCTGTGACACACTACTTCGTTTGAGTATAGGTGAATCCCAGCTGCAGTAAGGTGACTCTCCAGCCAGTCCTGCCTCCAGGGAACAGCACAGCCCTGAAGCCTTGCAAGGCACTGGGCCAAGACAGAACGCACAGTTCAACATTGACTGATTAAAAACAAGTATTTCAGATCTAACCACTACTTCTCCTCTCTCCAAAGGAAAAAAAAAAAAAAAAAAAGCCCATCAAAATGGAAACAATGCTTTCATTTTCCTAATAGAAAACACAAGTTCAGCAAAATTCAATTTCTCAAAATATTTGTCTTTCTACAAACTTCATTTTCCATGAGAGGATAAAATACTTCTAGTGGGAAAACCTCAGAATAACCTGGAACAAGGGAATAAGGGAATCTTTTGTTAGTGTTTTAGAAGGTTTTTTATAATGAACTCCAGATAACTATGATCAAAGTAAAGCTTACAAAATAATCTCATGAAAGATTAGATAAGAAGAAAGAGAAAGCAAACCAAACACCCAAAAATCCCCAAAAGGAATAAAAATATGATCTTGCAGTTAAAAAAGAGAATAGAGCACCCTAGATAATATCCCTCAAAGTCTCTTCAGTCACCAATGGCTGCAGAGATGTTCTGGCAGAGGTATCTGGCATTACTCAGCACAGTCATGCATTCATGCTGAGTCATTAGTCAATAAAGTCTAGAACAGGACATCTTCCTAGAACTCTGTATAAGAGCATGACTTTCAAGGGGCAAACAAAATCAATTTGAGAAGCAATATCCATATTTATACAACAGGGCAAAAGGAAAGGCTAAATTCATTTGAGAATGATAGAGCAGCGTAACATATATGATACAGATGCTGCTCCCTTGGTGCAAAATAATAAGCAGCAAACATTTCTATTTGATACTTCTTATTTTGGATTGGAAAAGATGATGTATCTAAGATCAACCATACCTGTTCAGATCAAAAGTTCACTTAACCCAGTATGCTATTGCACAGAGAGGCCAAAGGCTGATTTTTCAAGAAGAGTTCAAGAAGAAGAGAAACCACGGAGTGATACTTTCCTTCAGCAGCACCTCCCAGGTGCAAAAATCCATCTACGAGCTAGAAGTGATGCTTTAGTATTTTCTCTGCCTAGAGAGAGTTCACTTCCATGAACTTGCTAAGTTTTCACAGACTCACAGGTCAGGTTGGAAGGCATCACAATGGGTCATCTGGTCCAAACTCCCTGCTCAGACAGGGTCATCTCAGAGCACGTGGCAAATGATTGCATCAAGAGGGTTCTGGAATATCTTTCACTTGACTAATGCAAGTTCTAGTATCCACAATACTCTGAAACATGAAGTTCCCCAGCTTAATCCCTCTTGTATAAAGAACCATTTAAAAAAAAAAAAAAAAACAAACCTGCCAGTTGCTGTTCCATTTGATGGTCTTTTCTCTGGGAAAGGACAATGAACAGCCACTGTACTCATCCTGTTTCCCAGGGGAGATCTTTAAGATGTTATATCTACTCAATACACACCAGCAAAATAACAGCACAAAACTCACTTAACCTGCACAAATCAGGAGGCATCACACTGGAGTCAGTGAGGCTACAAAAGCCCAGTGTCATCCAATTATCAATATAAATTAATACAAAAATGGGAATGTTTCTCCTGGCGACCATACCTGTCGCTGGTTTTCTGTCTCAAGTCTCAGTCTGGCCTCTACGCATCTTCTGGTCTCCAGGAAGGCTTGACGTTGTGCTCTGTCTGACAGGTAGCTGATGAAGATTCCTGCAGTGTTCATACACATAAATAACACTGCCTGAGCTGCTATCTGCAATGAACAACAAATAGGATTTTATTAGACAGGAGAAGTAAAAATATCTGTTTAAAAAAAAGAAAGAGAGAGAATGACTGCTCTAGAGCCAGCAAAAATAGCAGTTAGGAAAGTTTACATAAAAAAATCTCTTAAGCAGAGACATCAAACTTGTAAATTCTCTCTGCCTTGAGGATTAGATATGCAGTATTTGGGGGCATTAAACTCTAGTTGAACTACAAATTATATTTCCAAAAACTGATTCACAGAGTTCTTGCCAGGAATGATTACAAACATAATTAACAATTTGGTTTTGCACTGCCTCTTCTGCAAAAGCAACTTTGTGATTTGTTCCATTACTTAGTTTGGGAAGTAAGTCATGTTAAGGAAAACAAACAATATCTGTTAGATAAGAATTAATATCAATGGTAATAGTTATTGTGTTATTATCGACCAAATTAAGTAAATTAATTTTCAGCTAATGCCAAAGCACAGATTTGCAAAATCTGTGTTCTGAACCATTCAACAGGGGAAGCTGAAAGGATAACCAAATTCTTGCGCAGCCAGCGCCTGTGTACACAGAGATTTCTTTGCTGAATCTACGTAAGAGCTGAACTTGTTTTCCTTGTAGAAGGTGCGTCACAGCTTCTTCCTTTTCCATGTGAACTCAAGAGAGACAAATGTGAGTGGATCCTTGGACAGTGTAAATTTCAGTAGCTTATTTGTCTTTCATTGATATCTCTTTGTGCACTGCATGTTTGCATGGCAGGGCAAATCAACACTATTGAAGTGAAGATTGTTTGGGAAAGTGAGTAAGAAACTGGCAGTATTTGACTGCAGTAGAGACAGGACAAAGACCTGCAGTCTCAGTCCCTTCATCCAATATGCTATCCTTGCTGAGATTTCAAAGGCACCCTGGATCTAGTAGCTATGGGTGCTACCTACAGGATCACAACAACACCAGAAGAGCCACACTAAGACAGATCAAGAGTTCATCATTCAGGTTGCTGTCTCTGGTAGTGGAAAACAGAGAGTGCTCAGGCAGCAGTACAAGGATAAAACAGCAGATAATGTGTATAGAAATAGAGCGAGCATTCAGTGATGTTTGTCAAAACAGTCTTGAATACTCCAGCAATCTGTGGTTGCAGAACACTGTGGGTTAGACATTCTATTTTCTTACTATTATCTAATAATCTGCCTTCCTAAAATCCAAGTGTTTGTCCTAATAGATGACTCCCTAAACTCATTGTGATTCTTTGACTCAGATCTGCAGGTCTTGCTCCCCAGAGTAATGTGGGTTTGGAAGTGAGATCTGCTATCAGACAAAATGCATCTGGCAGAAATTTCAGCTTTATATATTTCCGTATTTCTGAATCAGGAGTATTGTTCTACTATAGTACAGGGAATTAATTTGCAATTTATATGCTATGATTAAATAATAATGCATATCCTGTCTCCAGATGAAGTTTTGTTTAACCTTTTCCAGTAATAGATGTCTAGGTAAGGCTTGTGAAAAGCAGGGCATGTTTAGCATGATCCTTGCATCTTCCTGGCTTCCAGGATCCTGTGGTATACAGCACCACTAACCTGGAGGTGGTGTACTCAATGCACCTGCAAAACTCGATGCCATTCTCAAGTTAATAAGACATTTGGCCTCCATGACACTCTATAACAAAGATTTTTTTACAGTTTAATTAGGCTCTTTGTGATAAAAATGTTTCCTTTAGTTTGCTTTAATTCACAGCTTTATCATTTCTTTGAGTGCTGCATCATTCTTATAAACAGCAAGTTGTCATTTCCAATTAATTTCCCTGACACCATTCCTGATTTTACTGACTTAAAACATAACTCCTAACTTTTACTTTTTAAAAGGGAGGAACTTGAGACTCTTTAGTCACTCTACATGTATCACAATTCTACCTTTTTGGTTAGTGTTTTTTCCCTGTTATCTATCTTACCCTGTTTTACTGGAGACAGGTTGCCCTGGACCAGCCAGGTTCCCCAGCCACTCTCTCCAAGATAAATCAGAGAAGGCAGAAATTCAGCTGTGAGATAACTCCTTTCTGTTGCAGGCTGTTAAGAGGCGTATGGTGAGATGACATGAGATTAAGACTAGTTCAGAACTGCATTTTTCAGTAGGACAAGTGAAATCCGTTTTGGGAGGCTGGAGGAGACAGCTTTGCATGCCTCTTTGACTCTTAACTTTGACTTGGACTGATAATCAGTGTTCACACATACTAGGAAAGTTAGAGTACAGGTTGAAAAAAGGAAAATCCCTCCAAAACATTTGAAAAGTGCATTTCAACAGTGAAAGCAGTGACAGGGTGCTATCCTTTGCTTGCAAATTCAATTCCAATTTCCTCATGAGCCCAGTTCAGTCACCCAAGTCTGCTAATGCTCAGGACTTGTGCCACTCACTACAGCAGATCTCCTTAGAGCAAATGTACTAGAATTTGGCCTTCAATTAGATTTCATGAGCACATAATTTGATTTGGACAAAAGGAATAATGGAAAACATGTTACAGGTAAAGCAGCAGCTTATGCAGAGGAAAAATGTGCTTTCTTACATATAGTAGTCTGATTGAAATCATTCCAAAGAGTAAATCATTATGACTTGCAAGGCATACTAGTCTGGGGCTCTTGTTAATAGAATAAAAAATACATATGAGTTAAATCTCTCATTGTCACTCTTTTTTTCTAGAGCTTTCCAGGGCCAATTCCAGAAATCTTTGAGGATTTTCTAGAACCTATCAAGCCAGGACAGACTCTGATTTTCGGAGAAGTACAGAGTTTCATATCTTTTTGACTGACCTGTAAATAATCAATATCACAGTAGGGAAGCTAAGGCATAATGTGAAAAAAGAAAATATTTTCACAGCATTTATAAGTCTCTTTATGCCTTGCACAACACTCGAATAAGCAACAGTAGTAGACACAGCAAGTGATCTTTAAAAGCTATGAGTGATATGTTTTGATACATTTTGATGTTAAATAGAGCTCTGAGGAGGTCTGCTTCTCAAATATTTAAAAAATGCATAGATAGTACCCTTCACCATACTGCTTGGGAATATCTCTGTAACAGGATCATCACTGTCCCTGCTGAACCTGCAGTTACACATAATCACGTAATAGGATGAACAGATCTGAAGGAAGTTACTTGACAAGATCACTGAGGTAGTAGAATCACAGAATCATCAAGGTTGAAAGAGACCTTCAAGATAATCTAGTCCAACCACCAACCCAGCATCACCGTAATCACCGCTAAGCCATGTCCCCAAGAGACACATCCAGATGCCTCTTGGACACTTCCAGAGATGGTGACTCTACCACCACCCTGGGAAACTTAGTCCAATGCCTGACCACTCTCACAAAGAATTTTTTTTTCTAATATCTAATCCTGGCACAATTTAAGGCCATTTCCTCTCATCTTTTCATTTGAGACATGGCAGAAGAGACTGACACCCACCTCACTACAACCTCCTCTCATGTTATTGCAGAAATCAATGAGGTATTCCTGAGTCTCCCCTTGTCCAGACTAAACAATCCCAGTTCTCTCAGTGGCTCCTCATAGGACATGTTTTCCAGACCCTTAATTAATTTCATTGCCCCCCTTTGGACACACTCCAGCACCTCAACGTCCTTTTTGAAGTGAGGGGCCCAAGAACAAGCAGCCATTAAAATTCTTTGTCCAAAAGTCTACTCTTCATTTCTCATAGGAGGTATTTAAGAACTTAGTTCACAGAGAAACCACTTGTCAATTAAATATTCTTTTAAAAGTATCCTGCATAAAGGCACCTCAGAGCCCTTTGCAAAATCAATATGAAAACTAGCAAAACCCAAAGAATATGAAAGGAGAGAATGCAAGTCAGACAAATAAGCTTAGTTTAAATTTGACAGTACACATTGATTCAAATAATTTCATTTTTATCTGCCACTCACATAAAAACGGCTTTGCCAAGACAGATGAAACCAAGAAAACATTTTGAGTTGATTTGGGAACCACCATATTTCAAAGAAACATTTAAAAGGCACTGGACATGGCTGGTTAGGAAGAAGCAATAATCAAAACAAGTACAGCATAGTAATGCAAGAGAACAGGAAAAGAAAAATTAATTGAAAAGATGGTAAAATAGGTCCCAGGTCTGTTGCAAGGTGGCAGGTAATCAGCCACAGGCAGTTTTCAAGACAGAATTGAATGTAGTTCAGGAAACAGGAAGTTCAGAAGGGTACAGGTGAGTTACTGGGTTAAACATAACAACAATTTGTATGCATTTCTGCTTTTAAGAGCACCAAATTCAGCTGACCTTCATTAGGAGTTTACACAGAATCCTGTGAGTTTGTGAACGACTGGGAGCGAGTTAAAGAAAGTTTTGCAAATGACAAAAGTTTCAAAACTTCAAAAATCATAACTGAACTGTGTTTTAGTTTTACCATGATTTTCCTTTTTGAAATGTGCTGTTGTCCATCAGGGAATACAGAGCCATAAGGTCAGGCATTAACAGACATTTATGGAGTGTAGAGTGATTGAGTTCAGCACTTCCAAAGAACACATAACCCAAGAAAAAGTGAATTTGTGAACATTCAGCAGACCCAATGAATTGGAAATATGTTGATTAATAGCTGGCCTTAAAAGGTAGTAACTGACACAGGCAATCTTCATCATGATGTTGAGCCAACAGCAGCATATATCCACGTGGAAAGCACAATGAAGGCAAAGGAGAGAAAGCTGGTAAAATTTAGAAACAATTCTGAAGTCCAGAGGATTTTCAGGACAGTGGAAAGACTGTGAACTTGTGTGTTACTACTTCAACAGCAGAAAGACACTCCAGTGTGCTCAGTAGAAATAAACCTGTCCTTAACCTCATCAGCAGTAATTTTGTTCTGCTGAATAGAAACAGAGCAAAGTTGGGACTGATGTCACCAAAACATGTGAGAGTAAAGAAATGGTTTTAAGTGTAATCTCCAGCTGAACATTCTCAGGATTTCAACAACAGATTAGAGTATTTCTTGTCTGTTTTGGGAAATGTGGGAAAGTAAACTTGTGCTTCTTTAAGAGTGTTTTCAGCATGTGCCACATAAGGAACTGGTTGCTATGACAATTATTATTGGATAATTAACTTCGGAGAAGCATTTTGATTCTTCGTTAGTTGTTTAACTAAAAATAGAATCTCACCACAAGGGGTTTTTTTGTAATTAAAAAGGCTCAGAAAATCCTCTCTCCCTTCTTGATCACTGTCTTGCTTGGGTTTATTCAAGGGAAAATAACGTGCTCGTATAAGGAGTGATCACCAGGAATGAACTGAGTTGCACAAGAAGACCAAAATCCTCTACTTTCCCTAGAATAGGAACATCTGGCAGCCCGGACTCTA
The DNA here is from genome assembly GCA_013400975.1 of Atrichornis clamosus. Lineage (NCBI taxonomy): Eukaryota > Metazoa > Chordata > Aves > Passeriformes > Menuridae > Atrichornis > Atrichornis clamosus. The sequence continues at coordinate 20,989 of WBMZ01000890.1, forward strand.
CCATTCTCATGGCTGGGCTGCACCAAGCCTCTATCTCCCACTGAGAGCATGATTTTATGAATCAAAACTCTTGGCAGAGAAACTGGTAAGTACCTGTTTCTCTATACTGCCTCTTGCCCACCTTGATCCCTCAATATAGCTTCCCCTTTATTGTGCCAGATCAATTATTTGTGGGACCATACTGTGAACTATATCAAGGAACTTTGCCAACTTAAAAAACAAACATTTGGCGTTGGCAGTGATTTCGGTATCTAGAGCAATCGGCTGATTAAGTTCACAGCACAGCCTCCACAGGAAGAGGAAGCATGTGAACATTCATAGCTGGCACTGCTGCCAACTCATTAAACTGAAGTCATTGCTGCCTTATTGTTAAATCACCTTGTAAAGAGTGTTTTTATCCCCCAGTTCACTCCTTCTGACTTCTCCTGCGTCTAATTGCTAAATGCCACTGGTCATGATAAGAGGGAGTTTAGTTTGGTTTAGTTTGTGGGTGCTTCTTCACTAACTTTTATTATAGATCTAACTGGCCCACAGAGATGCCCAAACTGTTGCCATGACTTTCCAGAAAGCTCACCTCTCCCTGATCCTCTGTATTTTTCAATGCTAAATACAACAGCTGTTTAACTCCTACCCACAGCTGGAATGAGTGTTCTTTTATCTGATCTATGAACATATACTTTACTGAAAGGGAGAAATATACCATACCCCTGAGAAGACAGGGATGAAGAATAAAATAACATTTATTCATGGTGAATTTGGCTAAGCACAGACTATGATGGTTAAGAGCAGTGCTTTACCTCATCCACCCTTTTCCACATATGAAAGAAACCATTGGTACCAGTGTCATTCTCTGATTTTATATTTAGAACTGCATTCTTGGGTTCAGCTGTGTACAGCTCCCATGGGAATATTGGCCAATTCTTCAAAAATTCAGATCATATTTATGCCTCTAGGAGAGCTGAGACCTTTTAAGAAGCCTGGTCTTGCTGCTTCCAGAGCCAGCATTAGAGGACTTAACTGTGTTCTAAGGAACAGTCTGGCCTTTAAGGTGCATGAAATGTGCAGCCTGAAAACCAGGTTGGCCCTATCAAAACACAGGGTGCACCACTAGAAATTATTAGATTACCTTAAATGAGAACAATTGGTTTCAGACAGTTTTCTCCATCCTATTGCAGAATATCCTAATATGCCTTTTGCTCTTTTGCTGCTGATGCTAACCATTTTCCCTCTGAACAATGACAAGATTGCATAAAATCAGTTTTTCCAGTTCAAGATAGAATTTGAATATATGTATCTTTAATATTCAGAACAGGATACTAATTTGCTATTAGAAAAAGATCTATTTCCTGCTGTTTTGGTTTAAGCCTGGCC
>WBMZ01000893.1:0-22140 GCA_013400975.1 Atrichornis clamosus
GCCGCGCCGCGCCGCGCCGGGCTGCGCCTAGCCTCCTGCGCGGAAAGCTCCGCTGGCGAGAAAAGGGGGAGAAAGAAAAGTAAGAGGGGCGGAGAAGAGGGGAAGGAGGTGGAGAGGAGCGGAAGGAGGCGGGGAGCGAGGGAAGGCGGCCCCGCCGGAGGTAACCTCCCCGGGGCGGTGTGCGAGGAGGCCAGGCCAGCTCCGGTAACCGTTGCTTCGCGGGGAACTTTCTCCGTCGCGGCCCCGGCCCCGGCCCCGGCCCGTCCGGGACAGGAGGGACCCGCGGCAGCCGCGATGGACTCCGGCAGCGAAACGCACGAGCTCAACGGGCAGGCGGAGGGCGCGGAGTCGGCGGCCGGCGAGCGGGTGAGGGCCGGGCCCGGCGGGAGCGGGGCAGGACAGGGGAGACCCAGGGCCCGTGTGCTCCCCGGGGCCCGTGTGCTCCCCGGGGTCGCAGGTGCCCCGCGGGACCGGACGGGAGAGGAACCCCGCGAGGTGCGGGCAGTCTGCGGCCGCGCCCCGGTGATCGATGCTTCTCTGTTATTACTGCGTTTTTACCTGTGTTCCGTGGATTCAGCGCTGTTTCTGTACGGAAGCCGCTGCACGAGTCCCATATACCAGGGGAGGGCTGAGCAGAGCATCCGCGGCAGCCCTGGCAGGCCAGGCCGCTGGCTCCGACACCTGTCACGCCAAGGTGCCAGGGGCCCTCCCTGCCCGGGAATCCGCCCGAAGCTCCCGCACCTGGAGGGGTTTGTCCTCCCTGGTGATTTGGGAGATGATGGTGAAGGTACTCAAGGATGTCCACACAGAACAAGCAATTACGAAAGTAGAAGGAATTACTGAAGGGGTTGAGACTGCATGTTTAATTTTCCATGCAGTAATCCAAATAAAAGCAAGAAGTGAAATACCCAAATTTTCCTATTCCATGTAGTCAAAACATGACCAGAGATCCTCAGTGGAAAGCATTCATCCCATATTCTGTTTATACATAAAGGACGTTTGCTGAGCATGCTACTTATCTGAAAAGCCAGACTGGTAAAAGAGTGTCTTTTATCTTGTTTTGGAAGGAACTAAACTCTAAAGACAGCTCTTATTTCACCCTAAGTCTCTGCCACATAGAAACTGTTATACTAAACCATCTTCTGGTAAAACTTTCTGGTTACAGACAGACTGGGCTGATCATGTAGCACATCTGTCCTTCCTCCCTCCCTTCCTGACAAACCCTTGGAGTTGTGAATATCAAACCAAGAAAAATAATAATCTCGTTTTAATAAGTTCTGGAAATCCTACCTAAAGTGAATCAAGACTGGGATATGCAGGTCAAACTGGTGGCCTGGAGTGGTTTCCTCTAAACCCCTGACTTCTCAGCAATTCTATGATTTTCTTGACACAGTGTTGTGGTTGCATCACAAGTACTCACGATGGGGATTTTTTTGAATATGATCTGCTCCAAAAATTTTTCTGCAGCTTTCCTGTTTTACTTCATCTTCAGTTGCAAGCAACCATCATTTTGTTACATCTTTCCCATCAAAACTGAAGTTCTCTGTGAGTGCCATATAGAGAATAAGCAGTGGAGACATGCAATTTATTGTTTTAAATGTAAACAGTGGCACTTTGGAGAACTTTTAGAGACACATTTCATTTTCTCACACCCACATACACAAAGTATATGCAAGGTAAAACAGATGGGGACAGATTTCTCAAAAACCAATCTCTGAATAGGAGATACATTTAAAAATCTGCCAGTGCTCACAAATCATAGAAATGAAAGAACACCTCTGCTCAGCAGCCACCTAAACCTGGAGAGATCATCTGCAGGTGCCTGAATTTCCTGCGTTGGAGTCAAAAGTGCATGTCTGCTTTTGGGCATGTTCACAGGCATCGGAACATGGGCCACTGTGGTTTGCTTCCTGCCCTTCGCAGCCCGTGTCCTCTCCTCAGAACAGGGTCCCCTGCACATCTTCACCACAGACCACGACCTTCTACAGAAGAGCTGACATGAAATGCAGGTGTAGTTGTCTTACCTTCAAAGCAATCAAAGCACACAAATTTAAAAGAGACCAGTTAAGCTCTCTGTAGTTCTGAGCAAGTGGTCACACAGTGGTTTGATGTGGCTTATTTTTACTCCACTGTTAATTTGGATACACTTTTTTAGCAGCTGTCAAGCTTTTAGAAGCAAGAATTCCTTGCTTCTAGGAGTGGGTTGGCATGCCACACCTTACTGACTAATGTCTGTAATTATACCTGGCAGAAGTGCCTGGTCTCTTCTTCAAAGGATCTGTTCATACAAATACAAAATGTAACTGTTTTTTAAACCATCTAGTTGCTTTCCTTGTTCGTGGTCCCTATTGAAACACTCTCCATTCACTGTGTTGTAAAATCTAGTTTAGTGTTTCCAAGATAACAGGACATGCTAGATGAAGGAGTTAAAGGAGAGCTAAAGAAGAATTGGATAGTAGAAATAAACAGCTTTAGTCATGTTATTCCTAGAAATGCATTAAAATCTGTATATTAATGCAGAAGTAATTTGGGACATAGAAGTAATTTGAGACATGGCTGTTTCTTGGCATCACACTGCAAGTAACTAGCCTGTAGGAACTTGAACTTGTTTTGCTGCATATGGACTGAAATGGTATGTTCTAGAGCATTGCTCATATCAAACTGAATTTGGAGTATTTGATATACTCCAAATATTAATACTATTCATGGTAAGTTTTTGTTTGCTTGTTTTTTAAGTAGCTAGAATAAACAGACAGTGCTTTAACCACATAAAATAGACAGTCCACAGCCCTGTTGCGAGAAGTCGTATAGTAAGACCAAATGATTGGAATGAGTAGTAATAATGCAAGGCTAAATATCATTAGAGAGGGGGAAACTTCTTTTTAAATAGCTGTGTGAACATGTTTAAGTTACTCTTTCATTTCATGAAGTTAGTCATGAGATGTGCTGATTATTTTTAAGTAACTTATGGAGTAGAAATACTCTAACTGGATTCTGGAACCAGTACAGCATTAGGGAAACAGTACTCTGCCCTCAACATACTCTACTTTTCCCTTTTTTAGTACTAACTTCTTTAGCTTTCAGGAGCCAACAGGATTACCACTTCTTTTTTCTTAATGTAGTCATACTTGCATTTTCTGTTTGTATAAAAAGTGATTCTTCTTAAGCACAGGGTTTTAAAGCTACTAGAAAATGATGAAGTCTATGAAATATGAACACATGTTCAGTTTTTCCTTTTTTGGTTTTTTTTGGTTTTTTTTTGTTTGCCTGCAACCACACTATCTCAGGATGTGATTGCAGAGGTCTCATGAACTAGTTAGTGTTGCATTGGGTTGGTATTTGGGTGGACATCTCCTCTCTCTCCTCAAAATGAAATTTCCATAGGAAATGAAACTGATGATTCAGTCCAGAGCCAAGGTAGGGTTTTTTCTCTCTGAGTCAGTGCTAAGCTGAACAAGTGATCTAATGTTTTGTTGAAGGAAAAAGCATAAAATAGCTTCTGAGGAGGTGTACAAAGGATCTATTAGAGAGCATCCAAAGGAGGCCATGAGGATGGTGAAGGGCCTGGAGGGGAAGTCCTGTGAGGAGCAGCTGAGTCTGTTCAGCTGAAGAGGAGACTGAGGCCAGACCTCATTGGGATCAACAACTTCCTCGAGAGGGGAAGAAGCAGACACTGATCTCTTTCTGTGGTGACCAGGGTCAGGACCCAGTGAATGGCTGGAGCTGTGCCAGGGAGGGTCAGGCTGGATATCAGGAAAAGGTTCTTCCCCTAGAGGGTGCTGGGCACTGAACAGGCTCCCCAGGGAATGAGCATGGCCCCAAGGCTGCCAGAGCTCTAGGAGCCTTTGGACAACGCTCCAAGGCACAGGGTGGGATTGTTGAGGTGTCTGTGCAGGGCCAGGGGTTGGACTCCATGATCCTTGTGAGTCGCTTCCAACTCCACATATTCTGTGATTCTGTGATCACCTATTACATGACCGGTATGGCTTAAAATATTTTTGTTGGAAGAATATTTCATTTCTCTGTAGAATACCTGGGGTTTTTTTAATCAGCAAGATCTCTGAGGTGGAGGAGAAGTCTGACTTCAGAGTGGCCATATATGGCCCTTTGCAATTTCAGTGTGTAGGTGATGGAGATGTGAACAGAAATTCCACATCTGTGAGGGTTATTAAATACAAGTATAAAGTTACTAGTTCAATTCTGTAACTGTAGGGTTGATCTTAGAAAAAAATAAAAGTTCTGAAATTGTGTTCTGTTTTAGTCCTGTATTACTCCTTTTATGTCTGATCCTTCTCTTTTTTGATTTAACTGGAATTTTTTCTGAACACGAAATTTCCACTCAAAGGCCTGGAAATGTTAGCCATATGGTATTTTTCTTAATGATGAATACTTCAAAACCTTAGTAAATTTCTTTTAAAACAAATTTGCTTTTTAGTATCTTTTTAACAATTCTTCTTGGAAGACTTGCAGAACACAGTAAAGAGCAGCCTCACTGTAAGATCAGTATGGCTCAGCTTTAATTCTGCACAGCCTCATTATTGTGTAGCAAGTTTCCATTGTTTTAAAATTCAAACTTATCCCTAAACGTGAGATTTTCAGGAGGCTTTCTCTATGGCATTACAAACCCAGAGATCTGGTCTGATCTCATTTTGAATCCAGGCTGTTTTTTCCATAAAATTGCATTAATCACTAATCCAAAATAGAAAGAAAACTGCTGTAATCCTTGCTATAACAAGTTACTGTATTTAGCAAAGATACTTTATTGTTTGTTTTCAAATATTTCCATTTTCAGTGCTGTTTCCTTCCTATTGAATCACCAAGTGGGTCTTAGCTGTGATTCATGAAACTCGGCACCTAAGGACATTTGCTGCAGAGCTACTTGTATTTATTTTTTAATAAATACAATGAAGGAATCTTCTCTGTGATTCAAAGGGCCTCCATTCTTCGGAGTGTACCAGTTCTTCTTCTGGGTGTACCATTGAAATGGGGAGTGAAACAAAGCAGTGGCAAAGTCTGTACCAACCCAGGGAGACTGTAAACCAACACCATGCCATCTTGGAGTGAAGATTTGGTCTTACAGAGCAAAAAAAGTGCCAGTTTCTAAAGTGACGTCTTAGCTTTATCCTGGCAGAGTGCAGTGCTCTGGACAAGCAAACAGACCCTGCTTCTGTGAGAAGACCCAGAGTGGTGCTGTCTACAGGGACAGCACTGTGTCACTGGGAAAACAAGCTTTTCGATGGGATTCTTCCAGAGACAGATGGAGCAAAGGTGGGAGGCTTTTCACTCCCATCCATTGTCCAGCTGTGTGTAGACCAGCAGGACAGGTTGTTGTTTTCAGAGACTGAAGCTGTGCTGCCTGAAGGCAGGCAGGGAATACTGCAGGGAATGCAGTCCCAGCTGCACCTGGCTCTTAGACACGTGTGAACACACGTGCTGGTTTTGCTCAAACTCCTTTGGAGACACCAACACAAGGGCTTAGCTTGTCTCTACCAAGTAATTTGAATACTGAATGTGTGTAATGAGGTGTTTTGCTTACATGGAGACTGAAGCAGGTTGTGTGGAATACATACTGCTCTTTTGCTAAGTGACACTTGCAGGAAAAGCTTTACTTTACCTTCATCTTAGAAAATCTTCAGACATTCCACTTTCCCTCTCCACAGCCCTGCAGGTGATCATGGCACGGGAAGTATTGTGTGGTGCTGTGGGCTAGATATGGGCTAGATATGCTGCTACATGCTTGGAATCTCCCTGAAACCACAAAGCCACATAACAAAGTTCCACTGTAATTTCTGTTGTACACAACTGTCACTATCCTGAGGTTAAGGCAACATCTCACCTTTCATTGTCTATATATTGCTGTGTAACATGTGGTCTGATATTGTAAAGTGCCCATGTGGTACTGACTGCATCAGTTTCAGTACTTCTGGCAGTGGCCTTCAGCTTGCTCCCAGAAGGCAAGGCTAATTTGCTTTTTTTGTTTTGTGTTGTGGTTTTCCAGCATCAGTCAGGAGACAGGAAGTGATGGTTTCTGGGATTTTCATGATTACATGTCCTTTTTCCTGGTGAAGGCAAGATCACAGACTGAGTGAAAGCTCTAACATTGCAGTTCTCCTTAGGCCTGGTTCGAGTGTTGAACTGGTCTGCTTTCAGGAATGGCAGCTGAAAGCCTCTTAACTAAGTAAAAGGCCAGTTTTTAGAATCTAAACACAGTTAATAGCTGAGTTGTCATTCCAGAAATAAAAAGTTTTGCCTTAGTTTACCTTAGCAGCTCCCTACTTGGAAGAGTCTCCCATTATTGGAGCTCAGAAGTCGCTCAGACCCTCTTCTTCCCCCACAGTTAAAGTGCCTGAGCCTGCTGTTTCCACCATACCGAAAATTAGCGAACAGCAAGGTCCTGAAAGTGCAGCAGTACATTTCCCCAGGGAAAAGAAATGATTATGAACTGTCTTACATCATGGAGTCACAGATGTAACTGAAAGGAAGATGTTGCCCAGACTATTTACTCTTTTATGTAGTTACAAAAAAGCCATGTCAAACATGTTTACCTCCCTACATGGAGTGAAAATAAAGAAGCCAGTCGTCATGTTTTCACTGCAGTCCCCTTCCATTGAGATTAGGAACTGACTCACAGCTACCCTGATGGTTTGTGCCTGTGTTACACACTGCAGCCTCGTACACCCTACAGATATTTCAAAGTCAGTATTGTTGACAAGAAGTAGTTAATTGGTTCCTGGACATCGGAAAAAGCTCCTCTATTATGAGCTTCTGACAAAACCAAAATTACTTCTGCAGTGTACTCAGAACAGTTTCTTGTAATTCCTGCCCAGAAATGGAATTCTGCTATTTCACACGTAGCTCGCCATCCCATCTTACACTGGTGCATCAGGTAGCCAAGAGTGTGTTTGGCTTTTTACTGCACAATGTTAGTCTGGATTTTTCTGCTGAGTACTGCCAGGATATATTCAATACTGCTTTCTTTCCATAAGGGAAACATGAACATCTGCACCTGGTTTAGTGCTTCTGGTGGATGGTATGCAGGAACTGTATTTTTTCTGAAACATCCAAAAGCTGTAGTAGTGTAATGAGGGGGGGGGGGTGTGAAAATAGGAGGCTCTTTTTGAGGAGAAAAATGTGATAAACGTGAGACAGATTCTCCATCCAAATTACATTTTTTGATTGTGGAATTTAGACAAAACCAAATGATTATTGACTTCTTCCTGACTGAAGTCAGTATCCATCTCAGAGCCATTTTCTTCCCAGGAGCTTGCTCTCATGAAAAAGCTGCCTGAGTGGAGCAGTGATTACATGGCTGCTTCTCTTTTCAGAAAAAAACATTTGCTGCTGCCCCATGACAATTTGCACTCAGTCAAATATTTAGGCTTGTGGTGGATTATAACATGTCTGGTGAAAATAGGTCAAGTTTGGTGTTTAAATGCCCTGGAAAAACTGGCAATGTGTACCTCAATATCTGCCCTATTTAAAAGGAGGCTTTTATGTCTGGACTGTGGCAAGCCTGGCTTTGGAGTTGGAAATTTGGTCATGTTTAGTGCTGCTGAGGAGAGTAATTAGAGGGTGTCTTCTGCATTTGAACTAACCTGCAAATTTGAGCAGTAAAAACGTCTCTAAAAAGTAGATTTGAAGAAGTCAGCTAGAATAAGCTTACTCTTCATATATTTGCCTGTTATTTTTGAAAATAAAGTCTAGAAGAGCAGCGAGAATGGAATTCCTAACCTATTCAGAGACTGCAGGATAGAGAATCACCTAGTCTTCCTTCCTCATGGAGTTGCGCAGCTAAGTCTAACCTAGTCACCCTAAGCTGCATCTAGTCCATGGAGAAATAGGCACCTCTGGGAGACAAGCTGTCAAATTTCAAGTCGGGTCACAGGAATCATGATCAGGAAACACTCATTTATTCATCCTGTCGGGTTAACTGGCTCTGGGTTTCCCCTGCAGTTGGTTTTTATTTTCCTGTTTGTTTGCAGAGCAATTTAAGAAAAAAAAACCAAAACCAGCTGATGTGAAAATGGAAAAAAAAAAAATTCCCTTGTAATTGGGCAGTTCTTGGCAGCAATGGATCATATGATAGTTACGTAGAAAAACATCTGTGTATGGGTGTGTGGATGGCCCTGGACAGTGGCATGGCAGAGGAAGGAGCAGCAGGGAAGGGAGGGCAAACAAAGCTCACACGGTGGCTAACTTCACATCAATCCTTAAATTAAGACTCATGAGTAATGAAGGAACTTCTTAGATGTGAGAGGTGTGAAGAGAGAAAGTGAATTTAATAAACACCTGTATTTTTAAGTGTGCCTTCAGGAGTAAATTAGTCACAACAACCTGTTCTTTGCTGGATTGTGTTACAGTGGTTTTTCCCTCCCAACTTTTTCTCAGTGCAAACTTTTCAGGTTTTCCAATCTTTCGTATTCCCAGGGTAGAAACATGCTGACTGTTTAGACTGATCCTACAGTCAAGCTGGAAGAAGTGTACCTGCCAAAGGGCAGTGCAGGCAGGCACTATTTTCCTCTCTCCCGTTTAGAGTACAGGGGTAACAGTGGAAAAGCTGCACAGACAATCTCAGTACGGCTATGGCTCTGCCCGTGTGGTTACAGAAATCAGTTGATGGGCTGAGTGACGTGTCACTCCCCAGCAGTTCAAAGAGACGTGAATAAGGACTCTTCTCTCTCCCCACCTCAGCGCAGGATGGCGCCATGGTTCCAGAGGAACAGGCCCATCAACATCAACCACTACGCCAACAAGAAGAGCGCTGCCGAGAGCATGCTGGACATCGCCCTGCTCATGGCCAACGCCTCCCAGCTCAAGGCCGTCATGGAGCAGGGCCCTTCCTTCTCCTTCTACATCCCGCTGATCATTCTTATCAGTCTGTCACTCACGCTGCAAGTTATGGTGGGAGTGCTCCTGATATTCCTTGGTACGTAGCAACAGCAAGAACCATTGTCTTGTGCAGCCTACGAGATGGTATACATTCACACCATTTACTTTTAAAAACCTCAGAACCAATTAAAGTTAGAATCACAGAGTCATTTAGGTTGGAAAAGACCCCTAAGATCATTGAGTCCAAAAATTAACCCAGCACTGCCATGTTCACCACTAAACCACATACATAAACACCACAACCACGTATCTTTTAGTTATCTCCAGGAACGGTGACTCAGCCACTTCCCTGGGCAGCCTGTTCCAATGCTTCACAACCCCTTCAGTGACGAAATTTTTCCTAATAACCAAAAATGTGTATTTTCTCTTGAAACCATAGAAATACTGCAACAAAGGGAGAAAGAGCAGCTTTATGTGAAATCTTCAACTTTATCAACTTCCTCCTACTCATTTGCCCTGAGTATGAATATTTGTCTCTCCAGAAAGCCTAAGAAGGAAGGAAAATTATGAAATACTTAAAAAAAAATCAGCAGGCCAGATAGGATCATGCAGCCTGTCCAGTTTCTTAATACTGTTTCTGGCAAGACTTATTACTTAATCTTATGACTGAAATGTATGTCTTCCATATCAGTCGTATAAGAAAATATTGTGAATGCAGAACTCTGAAACAGAAGTGAGAGTTGAAATGTCCATCTTCATGTGGGTGCAGCACGTTGTCTTCAGCTTGGCTGTGTTTCTGCAATCAGGCTGCATCTACCATTCCCCACCTAGAGATCCCAAATCTCTAGGTGGTGAATGGTAGAAATACACTTGTTATTGTCAATTTTCAAATCCATGTTAAACTGAAATTAAGTTTAAAAAGGAAGATAGGTTACTTGGACCTATTTCCCCCTAAGAGCATACCTCATCTGTTATCCACATACTGTGACTTCAGTCCAAAATTTGAAATGACACATAGTATGAAAATACAGTCCAAGTAGCATCTTAGAACTGCAAGTAGATTGTATGGAATTCTGCCTATTGCTAGGGAAACCTTTTCTACTTTCTGCCAAAGAAATGTGATAATGATACCTTTAACATATGCTAGAAATCACTTCAAGAGAATAAGCTCAAATAGGAGTTGTGTTAGTGTATGCTTTGGACACGTTTAATGAGGCAGCTATAGAATTAGTTGCCTGTGTCCTGCCTTCCCCTTCTCCCCTTTCTTTCTTGTTTGTTGAGTTACAGACGCTCACATTCCTGGAAGTTCAATGCAGTATTTTTGCTGTTCTCAAAAGCAGACGTTGAATATTAGTAAGTACAACACTGTGAGACACAAGATCCAGTATTTATCCCTAAAAATTAGGTATTTTTAGTTAGTATTGCTAAATTAGTAGCACATTTATTTCCTACACACTCTGCCTTATTCTGTAAGGCAGAATATTGATCTAAGTAGCTGTAGAACAAGACTTACATCTAAAACAATGTCATTGCTAAGTGAGCATGAATTACTCAAAAAAGCCCAATTGAAACTCCACAGAGAGTGGAGAGACAGCACTACTCTATCTAGAAATCTGATTTTTCTCTTTTGACCTTAAGCTTTCAGTAATTGTCTTTGCTATCTTAACCTACTGTGGTATTTCCCTCCATGCTTTTGTGAGGGAAAATGCAGAAAGAATCCAGTGGCACTTTCCAGGGTTGCTGAAAACCTGCAGCATTAATTAGCAGCAGCCCTTCACTTTGGAGAATCAATCAAAGATAGGAGAATCGATCAAAGATACCTGTAGAAATTGGAGGAAATGTTGAACCCCATTAATCACTGGCATAAGTGACATCTTTACTGGTACGAGACAGCTGTGGATCACTTCTGCTAGTGACATGTGATCATTTATTCTCATAACATTTTTCAAATCTCGCCCTTTACCTTAATGAGAACTGTAACCAACTTTGGGCCTAATGGAAAGGCAGAGTTCACACGTGGCATTTACAAAGTTATGGGTGCCACCTTTGGCATCCTGTCAGTATTTCAGTGTTCTGCTTTTTTATCACAGCTGAAAAAACAATGTTCTATTCAGGGGGAAAGTTCCTAGGGATCCGGGATACACATGGCTTGTAATGTTGACACACAGTTGACGTAGCTTTTTTCTTTCTTATAAAAGAGATAGAATACAGCTGTCTCTGCATTTGGTAGAGTTGGTGCAAGAGCAAAATCCAGGCCTTGGCTCAGAGGAGATTCCAGAAAGGGACTGGAAAAAACCAACCTGTTGATGCTGGGAGGTGTGGGAAGAGAGTAATGGAAAAATCAGCAAAATACTTTTGTGTTCCTCAGTTGAAGGCATCTTCCTGGTGGTTGTTTCAGCAGGCTTTGAGGCTGTAAACAAGTTCCCTGTCTTTCTGTTGGGCAATAATTTCTCAGTATATGCTGAGATACTGCTTTTTAATGTTTGTTTCTGCAAGACATTGCCAAAATGATTTAACTCACGGTCAATTTTATCTTCATCACATTGAGGGTGACAGAGCCCTCAGCTTGTAGTGATACACTGTTGGAGCAATGCTGTCCTGCTGAGGTGAAAAGATAGGAAGAAGATAGGAAGCAGGACATGAACGTGAAGATACAGGCATCAGAGCAAGAACTTGCTTTTCCCAATGTATATTTGATAGTTTTGGCCTGCAGGAATAGTTTGTTTCTGTCCAGCCACAAAATTCTGTCTCTACAAACTCTCACAAGTCCAAACAAAAGTCTATGCTGCCATCCACTTTCTTTCCTTGAGTCAGGGTTTTATCCTGGGAGCTACCAGTTCTCACAGTTTCTACTAGGTATTAAAAGCTTTTCCTCCTTCAAAAGAGCCTTTCACAAAAACAATGGGAGAAATGTTCAGCAAACTTGACCTTGAAAGTGATTTGGTGACTAACTTTTTGGAAGAAAAGCAAAGAATGTCTTGAAATAGTTTCAGTGGCACGAAATCATAGTAATCCACTATAATAAAATACTTAAAGAATAACTGTTCTTAAGAACATTTTCACAAACACACTCAAGTACTTTAATTACAAAGATAGGATTACTGCAGTTCTACTTCAAAATTTAGAGCTCTTCCTAAACTGACAAGCATTACTTGTCTTCTCTGACCCTCCTTTGAATACAGGGACAGCTCTGAAAGTGTCAGTTTGCCTTTCAGCATGATTTCTTGTAACTCACACAACAGGTTAGGCCATTATTGCCTTTCCTTTTAAAACCATCTCAAATGCTTTTATTCCATATTTCATAATTAATTATTCCATTTCATTTATTCTGCTTCATTCACGTGGCAGTACTAGAGTCCTTCCAGGTCCTGTTGGGATGCAAGCATCCACATACCTCCAGATGCTTTACAGATGTATAAGCTCATTTTAAGGTTGAAGTACTACTGAACTGAAATTATTTCAAGCCTACACAAGTGTACAGTAACTTCTCAGACAGCTCCCCCAAACTGTTCTTCAGTGCTTTGCCTAGCCTGTGATATTTGACTTCACTGCTTTAGCAAACAGGACTTGAACAAGTGCCCAGAATTCCTTGAAACCAAAACAGTATTAGACTTCCTAATTAGGGACCCCAGGTGAACATTACTTTTAATACTTCAGCATCACGAGTGTGTTTGCCACCAGTTAACTGCTTCAATAAACAAGGGATCTTGGTTTTGTGGTTCAGTTCTGCAGTATGGAACACGGTAATTGTGTTACAAGCAAATAACAAAATTTATCTCATGTAGTAGAGTCATAAGCTCTGCATCTCTGTATGTTCCTGTCAGAAGGAGCTCTCAGTTTTATATCTCTGTAAAATCTTGTCAGGTGTAAACTTTCTCTCGCATGTTGTGCACATGCAGACACAAGCTCCAGTAATCTGTGCTCTTTAGAACTAGAAGTCTTAATAGACAAAACCCATTCTCTAAACATGCTCCAGAACTCATCAGCACTCCACCAGCATCAAAGAAATGTAGGCAAGGGTCTGAGCTGCAGAGCCCTTACTGCCACAGAACAGAGGCAGGAAACTCTTGGGTTTTCACATGGTGTTTAAGTGGGCATGACAGTATTTGTTCAAAGGTTAGACCTGATGATCTTGGAGGTCTTTTCCAGCCTTAATGATTCTGTGATGCCAGGCAAGTGCCCCAGACTTCTCACCGTCCTAAACCGAGCCTGTTATCAGCTCAATGTAACTAATTTGTATGTTATCACAAGGCCTGGGATCAAAGCTTACACTAAATTAGTGCTATTTCCCTTCTGTGAGCCTCCCTCACTGCCATTAGCAGCTCAACCAAAGAACAACTGCAGGAAACAAAGGTGTTTACACAGCTGATGCTCTCTGTAGAAAGGACTGCAGCTACGCTGCTCTGACATCTCCCCCCTCTCAACAGATAGAGTGCCCTTGCTTTCTAAAAACAGAATCAGGGCAAAAGCAGGGAGTACAAGGGAGTACATGCTGGGGAAGGGCACCAGTACAGAAAAAATCCAGCACTGGTAAAGAGATTTGTAGCATTTTAACTGTAGGAAATTTAACGTCATCCTGTCAGAGCTTAAAGTTTCATGTATTCAAGATTGAAATAATTTTTAAATTCTTAAAGTCTACAACAAAGCTAGGCTTCAAAAGATCAAGAACTCAGAAGATTTCTAGTGATGTACGTGCATGCATTACTTCCCATGTGTGTCCACAGAGATTAGATGCTAATTACTGAAAGTTAATAGGATCCTTGTGGTTGCAGACCTTCCCCTTAGCACTTTTACTGATGCTGCAGAATCTGACTTCCCTTCTAAATATGACTGATCCAAATAGCTCAGCGTAAGAGAAATTCTTCAGCTACATCAGTATGAAGACTTTTATTCTGGATCTTGAAATATACATGTCCTTAAACACTTTTTCTCCTTTTTCTTTGAAGTAAAATACGACCTCAACAACCCTGCAAAACATGGAAAGCTGGATTTCCTCAACAACCTTGCAACTGGACTGGTATTCATTATAGTAGTTGTGAATATTTTTATCACTGCCTTTGGAGTGCAGAAACCACTTGCTGAGTCAGCATCAAGACAGTAAGAACCAGGTGAGTGTGGTCTCCCTGCAGCATGAGGCAGCAGGGCAGGGCATCCAGGAGTGCAGGACACACTGGGGCAGTTTAGAAACAGCCACAAGCTTATCTGTACAGTTCCAGTCCTTGCAAATAACTGAGTTCACTTCACATTAGTGCAAAAGCAGAAGCTGCTGGGAACTGGTGGTAAGTTTTTAGGGTGTATTTGTAAATGTGGAGTTTAAAAGTTGATGGCAGCATCTCTTTCTGCCAGGGGCCCCTTACATGTGTCACGCACAGGAAGTGTAAGGATTGTCCTGGCCCAGCCACTCCTTTTCCTCACTGCTGACTAAGACAATTAGTCTTAGTCAATATTGTTGTTTTGCTTACTCCAAATGCCTCTCCTTTTTTTAATGAAGGTTTGCATCCAGTCTGTTACCTGACGCTGAAGACAATCTGTTTCCAAGCAGGGCTCTGAAGTCTGACATACAATACTCCACATGCTGGAGCCCCTCAGTTCCTGTGCAGATCAGGTGGCTCTTCTGTCCTCCCCAGGACAGGGCTTTGCTCTGTGGGAGACTCAGCCCACAAAGATGAGCACTATCACTTTACATGTGGCCATTTAGAACAAAATTTTTGCTCTACCTGCATTTTCAGCTTAATTCTTTACGTACACAGAAGGATAAATATAGGAACTGTGGGCATGCAAATGGGTATCTTCCTAGCATCATAGCTATGATGAGCAATTTGGGAGGAGATAAACCTAAATTGTAGGCTTGTAACTCAAGAAGCACTATGGTCAATATCTGCCTTTAAAATAGCACTGCTGAGTCTGTGTGTGCCAACATTGCTCTGGCTCTTGGTCTTCCAAATCTCAGCCCAGGATCAGAGACCAGATGAAGGAATTGCTGGGCTGACAGGCCATGGGACACTGGCTACCATACAGACAGCCTCTACATGTAACATTATTGCTTTGTGCAGACTTCTAGAGGAAACCCTTTGTCCATGAAAAAGAAGATACAAGGCCTTTAAACCCTTAATCTGTAGATGAATGAAACAGAAATCTGTAACAAGAATGGGAGTCAGACCAAAATCTATCATCAGTCTAAACAGCATGGAGGGAAATAATTGCAACAAATTAATTTATTTCAGGGTGTGGGTGGAATTTTCTGCTTTAACCAAAACCTGTGAAATTCTGGCACTGAAACAAGATAGTTTTACTGCATTTTCTTGCCATAGTCACTGCAAATAGGCTAATAAATATTTAATTTTAACAGCAAAGAGCACATTGATTATCTGAGCTATTATCAGAAATATAGGTAGAATGTTGACCTCAGCAGTACATGTTAAAGCAATACTGAAATACTAACCCTAAAATTACACTGGCAAAGCCAAGAGAGATGAATGAAGGATTATTGGAATTTTTGCTGCCTTCACATGCACAATAGCCAGGGACAGAGACAAGAATCTGAAATAGGCATGAGGAGATACCAGTGGATTTGTGCCATGCCTTGCTGCTTAGCTGGCATGTGCTGGCAAGGGGGTGGTCTTTACAGCACTGGTGTTGGAGCTTCTCTACTGTTCCTTCTGTGCTCCATAAACTGCCAACCCAAAGGGGTTTGTGGCTCAGTTGTGACTGGAAGTGTGAAAGCCTACCTAGAAAGCTGAGTTACATGAGAAACAGTTCTGCTGTAATTGCCCTGAGATTGCCAGGAGAGCAATAAAGGAGGTGCCTCAATAAAGGAGAAACCGTTGCTGGTTTGTGTAAGCTCAGGTAGAGGCAAGACCAGAGGATGTACAGTGCAAGTTTACATCCGTACAGAACCAGCAGCTGTGGGCTTCTGCCTCCATGTTCTCACACAATTCCCTAATAAAACAGCCAAATGCGGTATCTAGAACCTGTGCCTTTTTGCTTCAGGCTTGTTAAATGTGAAAGTTCTGTATTTGGAACATTACAGCTGTTGTTTGCTCATTTGTACACGCTGCCCTTGCTAAAAACATCTGGTCATATGAATGTAACTTGAAAAATAAGTGGTTTTCAGTCTGTTGCCACAGTCTCCTCAAAACCCTGAGAGAAGCAGGTGGCCACCATTTTCTGACTTCACCTTTACTATTATGCATCCTTTTCCACAGAAAACTTAATTCCCTCTTTCAAGTAAATGTGCCATTTACCATAATTCCTGTATCACTAACATTTCAGTGTCTTTACATTTCAGAGACCTGGAGCATTCATTTTAGATGCAGTTTGCAGTTGAGCCAGTTACACTGGACACAATGGGGAAGAAAAAAGTAATCTGAAGAAGCTGGACATACTGAGCAGCTTTCTCAAGTTTCCAAGAACCAACACATTTGTGTACCTAAAATTTTCCCATGTGTTAATATTTAAACTGTTTGGCATCTAAGAAAAGGTTAATTTTGCCCCAAGGACACTGTTTTTCTGGAATATTGGCATTTCCGTTTCTGTAGAAACTTAACTTTTTTTCAGAGAAGTGGCATAAGCTCATGTGACGAGGAAATATCATCTGATAGCACTTCACAGGACTTTTCTTTTTGTATGCCTTTGGTTTTTGTGGAAATTTGTCATTTCCACTATGGTAAGAAATGTCAGGCCTTCGGTTCAGGCATGGTCCCATTGTCCTTTATCTCACAGCGTGGCACCAAGCCTGTGCACTCTGTAGCCCAGCAGGGCTCTTACTTTGCAGCATGCAAAGGTACCTGTGCCTTGTTTTCTTTTTTTTTCCACTCTAGCTAAAGCAAAGATGAAACAAGCAGAAACAAACAGCATTCTTTTGTCCAGTTTTGCTCACAGGTACTCATTTATCTTGTTTCTTCATCTCTGGACAAACTTAAAATTTCTTGTCCTTCGTGCACAGACACACAACCTAATTGTTAATAGTTTCTTACCATGAACTGCTATTCTCTGTATTAAGTGCATTATATGTATTTATTTGAGTCATAGAATAGTTTGGATTCAAGGGACCTTTAAAGGTCATCTCATCCACCCCTGCCATGGGCAGGGACACCTTCCACTACCCCAGGATGCTCCAAGCCCTGTTCAACCTGGCCTTGGGCACTTCAGGGATGGGGCAGCCGCAGCTTCTCTGGGCACCCTGTGCCAGGGCCTCACTACCCTCATTGTAAAAAGTTCTTTCTTATATCAAATTTCTGGAAACCCTGTTAGAAGCACCACCTTCTCTAGGCTCAACTGGAAAACTGCAAGATCCCGGGTGACCTTGACCTGCTAAATGGGTACCAAGTGCCTGTCAGTAATTCAAGTGGCAAAATGGATGGAGTTTCTCTCTCTATCTTCCCCTCTTCTCTTCCCATTGATTGCTGCAGTTTTGTTACTTTTACAAGTTTATGGCTAAAAGCGTAACTAATTTTTAAATTTTTATTTTTAAATATATATAGATATATATATATCTTCTAGGCTCTTACCTGCTGGCTCAGGGACTGACATTTTTTCTAAATACAGTATTGCTAGTAATGGTGTAGGTTACAAGGGTTTCTTCAACAAAAACATTTCAGTCATTTTATTTCCAAAGTATTACATCTGCAATCAGAAAAATCTGAGTTTTCTAGGTTGTGCTTATGTGTAGATGCAGATTTGTACTAATCAATTTTCTTAGCATCAGTTTTCAAATGTTCCCTTGTACATAGGAATAGAAGTTTGACTCCCATGTGTCTCATCTCATTTACGGTTTTTATGCTGATGTTTCTCTTTGATTATGTCTCAAAGCTCATTGATGTACCAAATCTTCACATATATGTGCTGTAAGAATTATTAACAGAAAACAAATCAGAAACTTGTGTGACTAGTAATGGAATAGACATTCTTTTTTATATGTTTTGATTTGTCTTTAGTTGCTTCATTTCCATGGTAACATGTATTTAACCAGTATCTAGCAGCCAACAGTTTAACTGTGTGTGCTGTACTAATTTAGACATAGCTCAGAACAAGTTCTGAGTGAGGCAGGCAGGAAGATTCCCTGTATTTGCTTATTACAAATCTCCACTGTTCATAGCTGCTCGTGCTGTCACCCTGTCCATGCTGGGGGGGAGTGAATTGCCTGGCCACAGAGCAGTGCTGGAAATCTGAAAAACCTGTCCTTTGGAGGAAATAGCTGCCTGTAGGCAGAGCCCTTCCAGGATTAAATTTATCTGTGGCTCAACACTGGGCAGTAATTTTGATAAGATTCTTGACTGTACCACCTTTGCCACCTTTCAGCATTCTCCTCACTGGAATATTTGCCTGTCTGCACATCTGATTTGGCCTGCAGATGCTCTCTGAGGACAGCTCCCTGTGTTCCGTACAGGAAACTTTGTACCTGAGCTGGGTGTCTGTTCCTTTGTGTTCTCCTAAACACGTAACCTGTCCAAAACACACTCAGCTTAGTTAGGAATATTAGATATTTTTCATTGCCAGATTTGTATCTTCGTAGTTTTTTAACCAAGACATAAAAAAAAGGAAGAAAAGTCTTTCTGGCACTTACCTAATCCTCTCACTTTTTGACTAAAGGCAGATGCAGACAGATACCCAGGCTCTGGCTTCACACTTGGGCTGATTTGGCCCAGTTTTGAACGTAGCATCCAATTCCTGTGTTACTGCCATGGCCCTGTCCTGTCATAGAATCCCAGGATGGTTTGGGTTGGGAGGGATCTTAAAGCTCATCTCATTCCCCTGCCTGCCATGGGCAGGGACACCTTCCACTATCCCAGGTTGCTTCAAGCCCACTCCAACCTGGCCTTGGACACTGCCAGGGATGGGGCAGCCATAGCTGCTCTGGGCACCCTGTGCCAGAGCCTCACCTCCCTCACAGGGAACAATTCCTTCCCAATATCCCATCTAACCCTGCCCTCTGGCAGTGGGAAGCCATTCCCCTTTGTCCTGTCATACCAAGCCCTTGTCCCAAGTCCCTCTCCATCTTTCCTGGAGCCCCTTTAGGCACTGGAAGGGGCACTCAGGCCTCGCTGGCGCCTTCCCTTCCCCAGGTGAACACCGCCAGCTCTCCCAGCCTGGCTCCAGAGCAGAGGGGCTCCAGCCCTCAGAGCATCCCCATGGCCTCCTCTGAACTCCTTCCAACAGCTCCATGTCCTTCCTGTGCTGAGGCCTGCAGACCTGGATGCAGTGCTCCAGGGCAGAGTAGAGGGGAGAATCGCCTCTTACAAGCATGATATGTTTGTCTTGCACTGAGACACTTGAAAGCAGTCCAGGGGTACAGAACAGATATACCAGGTCTTTTCCCATTTCATTCTTCACTTTATTGGACCATAATTTTTCAGGTCACTCAGACAAATAAGGTGTTAGAGTGGGTTTTCTCTGAAAAGTGTAATACCTGTTCTTCGAGTGTCTTTAGTGCTGAGCTGTCATCCAGCAGAAGCTACCGTGGTTTGTGTATCCCATCTCCTGGGGGATCCAGAGCAGTAGGGCAGGGAACACTCACCAGGCAGTTCTCAACTGCAATTTCTCTACTGCACATTGAAATGGACTTGGCAAGACATAGCTTTTGGGGTACACAGAATGGAAAGAAAAATTACTTCAAGATTGAACACATCGTGGGATGCCAAGAGCTGGATTTGGAGCTCTGCAATGAGGGCGTTGGGTGCCTGTTCACTTGGAGTCTGCCAGAGCTGGGCTCAGAACCACAACAAAAACCTGCCGTGAATCCTTCTGCCTCCTGACCTTCTGAAGCATCGCAACAGAGATAGCCTGGTCACTTCTTTCTGCTCTAAATATATGAACACCTGATCTAGGGGTCAATCCATCTGCCTCTCAGGCTGTATTGGCATCAGCAGCGTTCAACTTGCAACTGGATGGGATGTCCTTTTTAAATAAAAAGGCTTCTGGTTTATTCCCATGTCTTTTATTGTGATAAGTAAGATTTGCAAAACATCCTCAGACATGCAATCTGTATTTTAAGTCTCTGAAGCCTTCAGAGTTCATGTATTTTTTAGCAGACAAAAGCATCTGCAAGTTGGTTTCAAGTATAATTTAATCACAGGTTTATTATTCTTTTAAGTCAGGTGCTGCTTTGAAATCCTGGTGAGTATCTCTGAGGGGCAGCAAACAAATACATGGGTTTGACTCGTTCTTTGACTCATTCTTTGGTTTGTTATGCTTTTTCAGAGTTCTTGGTTGGAGGCAAATACTTCCCTTAAAACAAGGTCATAAGTAATGAAGCGAGATGAATTTTCCAGGCTGTGTGGGGAGCAGTTCGTGCCAGGTCAGTCATTTGGTCCTGTTTCATAAGCTCTGGGCAGGGTGAGCATTGCTCAGGGTCCTTCTCATTAGTCCCTTCAGCATCCAGAACAGCCTGGGCTGTGATTTGCAGCATAGCTGCACTTACTGAAGCAGGTGACAACAACCATATTTACTGGAACTGACTTTTAAGTGTTTGCCTTCTAAACCAGGTCACTGCTGGAGCTCATTCTGATGCTGAGTCTTACATAAAATGGGCTGAAGCAGAAAACATCATCCTGGCTGCTGTTTCCTGCTCAAATGCCATTCAGGATGTGTTTTATTTTCCTCAAACAACTGCTTTACCTTCAGGAAGTTTGCAGACAACACTAAGTTGGGTGGGAGTGTTGGTCTGCTGTAGGGCAGGAAGGCTCCTTCTATCTGGAGAGGCTGGATTAATGGGCCAAAGCCAGTGGTCTGAGATTCAACAAGGCCAAGTGTGGGGCCCTGTCCTTGGGTCACAACAGCCCCTACAGCTCCAGGCTGGGGCAGAGGGGTTGGAAAGGGCCCATCAGGAAAGGCCCTGGGGGTGCTGTGGCAGCACCTGAAGATGAGCCCAGGTGGGCAAGAAGGCCCAGGGCACCTTGGCCTGGACCAGCACTGGCATGGCAGCAGGACCAGGGCAGTGACCGTCCCCTGTGCTGGGCACTGGTGAGGCCCCACCTCAAAACCTGGGGGCAGTTCTGGGCCCTTTGCAACAGGAAACTGAGGGGCTGGAGCGTGTCCAGGGAAGGGAGCAGAGCTGGGGAAGGGGCTGGAATACCAGGAGCAGCTGAGGGAGCTGGGGGGGCTCAGCCTGGAGAAAAGGAGGCTCAGGGGGGACCTTCTGGCTCTCCACAACTCCCTGACAGGACAGGATAGCCAGGGATCAGGCTCTGCTTCCGGGGAACAAGGGACAGGATGAGAGGGAAGGGCACCAAGCTGTGCCAGGGGAGCTTCAGTTTGGACATCAGGAGAAATTTCTTCATGGAAAGGGTTGTCAGGCATTGGAAAGGGCTGCCCAGGGAGGTGGTGGAGTCCCCGCTCCTGGAAAATGCAACTGGGCATGGCACTCAGTGTTGCAGTTTAGTTGACAAGGTGGGGATCAGTCAAAGACTGGACTTGATCTTAGAGATCTTTCCCAACCTTGATGATTCTATGATTCTTTCTCTTCCTGCAGGTCACCCTGAGCCTGCCAGCCAAACGCTGGTGCAGGTGCTACTTGACTGGGTAGCAGAGGTACCAGTGCACTGCACTCATCCCCTTGGCCCTGGACGTGGGCTTGTCACTGTGTGTCACCCTAAACGCTGGGATGCTCTTACTGTTAGAAGAAGAAACGTGATAATCTTTATTGTTCAAATATTTACAAAAGAGTTACCAGAAATGTGTGACAGAATCCAAACACTAAGCTCAGCCGATTTTCTAACTTGCCTGAGGTGTTGCCACTGTGACTTTTATCTGATTCAGGAAAAGTTATATGTGATACCAATTTATGCACCATTTTACAAATTGTTTTTAGAAAAAAAACACTCAAAAAAACAAGATTAAAAGCTGGTCCTTATTCCACAATATAACTTTGTCAAACCACATGAGAACAGGTTCTACTGACAGCATATTTCCCTACTGCACAGCAGGGGGGATGCTTAGAAGAAAACTGCTGACATATTTTCATGCATACAACTCACATATTTGGTAACTTGCATGTTTAACGACACCACTCCTTGAAAATAAATCATCAAGTCTCCCATAAGAATAGAGGCAGCAGAGGGCATTAAGAAATTAAAAAGTAATAAACCAGGAACTTCTAGCAGTTTTACCATGCTGTGTAAGGAGATGACCTAGAAGAAGAGGTGTAGTTCTTAAGACAACCCATTTGGTTTTATCACCATTCAACCTATATACTGGAAATGATACTACAGAAGGATAGTGGAGATACATTTACCTTAGAATAGTCTGGAGACAACTGGTACCCCAGATAGTACCAGATGGTGACTGCATTGGCAGCACGGAGCTGCAGAAGCG
>WBMZ01000894.1:0-21319 GCA_013400975.1 Atrichornis clamosus
CGGCGGCGGCAGCCGGGCTGGCGGGGTCGGCGCGCTCCCGAGCCGGAGCGCCGCGGCCGGCCCGGGCGGGAGGAGGCCGGGCTGTTCCCGAGGGAACAGAAGGACGCGAGCGTGAGCACGAGTTACTTGCAGAACCCGGCTGCCCGCGAGAACTACAGTGGCTCAGCAGTTACGGGTTATAATCGCATTGCACGGAGGAACGCTGCCGCCCGTGTGTGCCCCCGGGGCGAGCGGCTCCGCCGCGGCCGCCGCTGCCAATGGGCCGGCGGAGCAGGTGCCTCCGCCTCGGCGGCGGGAGCGCGGCCCGGGACGCCCGGGAGAGGCCGGCAGAGGAGGCGCGGCTCTGGCCGTGCGCCTTGTCTGCCGCTCTACGGCTGCCATACGTGTGTCCATATCGTACGTGTGTCCATGCCGTACGCGTATCCGTGCCGTATGCGTGCCCATAGAGCTGCCCCGCCGGGCTG
This sequence comes from Atrichornis clamosus, assembly GCA_013400975.1. Classification (NCBI taxonomy): domain Eukaryota; kingdom Metazoa; phylum Chordata; class Aves; order Passeriformes; family Menuridae; genus Atrichornis; species Atrichornis clamosus. The sequence continues at coordinate 465 of WBMZ01000894.1, forward strand.
AGCATTTGTTCTGCAGTGTGTGCTCCTGAAGCACCGTCAGGTTTCTCCGTGTTTCCACTGGTCGCACACAGACACATTTGCTAGAAGTGGGCTCTTCAACGCCTCCAAGCCCTGTGAGATGGGAGCCTCCTCATCCCTGGGTTGAAAATTTAGTACCAGCATTATAAGGCATGATGACATGGGCCATCCTGCCAAGGGACTGGAGCATCTCACGAGGAAAGGCTGAGGGAGCTGGGCCTGTTCAGCGTGAGAAGAGATGACTCAGTCGGGACCTCATCAATGTAAGTATCTGAAGGGAGGGTATCAAAAGGATGGAGCCAGGCTCTTCTTGGTGGTACCCAGCAATAGGACAAGAAGCAACAGGCAGGAACTGATGCACAGAAAGTTCCACTTGAGCACGAGGAAGAACTTCTTTACTGCGCAGGTGACGTGTGCTGGAACAGATTGCCTAGAGAGCTTGTGGAATCTCCGACCTTGGAGATACTCAAGAACTGTCTGGACACAATCTTGTACCGTGTGTTCTAGGATGACCGTGCTTGAGTAGAGTAATTGGTCCAGGTGACCCGCTGTGGTCTCTTCCAACCTGACCAGTTCTGTGATTCTGTTCTGTCAGCAGAGGTTTGATCACCACAGGGATCCTTGGTAGTAGGAGAAATCTAGGGGGGTCTCATGTTTGGCGTCCTACACCCTAAAAGGGAAAGCTCTTAAGGTGCTTGATTGTGGGATAAATATTAACTTGCTCCACCATCTGGAAAAGTTATTTTAAAGGGAAAAAACCCCCCCACTAGCAGTGATGTCTAGGCTTGGATAGACAAATCACTTCTAAAAACATCATCTCCATACATCTGTCTTCTGAAGTAAATATTTGAACAATAAGGTGCTTCATCACAGTTAAACTACTGGAAGGCGAAAAGAATGAATGACTCTGCAATGCATTCCCTGGTTCTATTGCATTACATAAAGCCTTTTCATCTGATATCAACTGTGCTCAAGTTCTGCAAAAATGAAGGGCTTTTAGGAGAACACATGCTAGCAACTATCCTAGATGAATTTAGCATCATTCAAGATCGGTGCTTAGGCAGAGGTTTTGTATGTCAGGCATGGACAAAGAATCCTCTAGAAGCATGGAGAATGAATTTAGCACCGGATGCTTTAGACAATCTTATCCATCAGTTCACAGACCCAGCAAGCACATTGGGCAATCACACCCCTGTTGTTTGTGTCATGTGTTTTAGTCTTGCAGGCTAAAGGGGTTTGATCTCGTTGAAGCCTCAAGGTGCAATGTAAGAGTCATCTGAACGTAATGCAGTGGTCTGCAATATAATGGGAGACCAGACTAGTAACATATCAGTGTGACCCAATAGGCGTGAATCTGTAAAGCAGCACAGTTGCTGCTGAGGACCTGATCTCTCTTCTGTAGACACGCAGGTTTCACTTCTCTGGACCTGTGAATATTCATTAGTGGCTGAGGTGCATTAAGCAAAACCCTGGAGCACATCTTCTCTTTTGGTTTTATTCAGGAGTCCAGCTTGCTTTCTGAAACTGTGTCAAGTTAAAAAAGCACTCAAAGGCAAGTTACTCTGTGCAGAACTCTACAGCATGACTGATTATATATCCATGCACACCCTTGTGTACTGTGGTTGGTCTCTTGACTGGAAGGGTGTGGGGCTGTCTAAGCCTTAGGCAGTCTGTCTCCTACTTTTCTAGTGCACCACCTTCTACGATGTACAGGAACTCGCTCCTTCGGTCACCTCTCTGTCATTAATAAGGCACTGCAGACACTAACACTCCCTGAATGTAAGTTGATAACTGTCTTTCTCAGTTTTGCATTTTAGTTGCATGTAATTTAAACAGTATCCAATATTACAGCACCCTCAAAACTCTTCTAAAAACTGAAAAACTACACAGGCTTTTTGGAGCCCCATTTGAACATTCTTCAGTTCTACTCTCCACTCTTCAATTGACATCTCAGCAAGGCTCACAGAAAATCTTAACCTCATTAAAAGAAAAATTTTCACTCAGCCTAAATGAAGCAGAATGTTATACATTATAACTCTCTTGTTACTAATTTTTTTCTTTCAGTCAAAAAAATCTCACGGCAGGCTAACTATCATGCCAGGACCAGCCAAGGTTCTTCCTGGTCAAAACCTCTATTCTGCTATGTATTTCTAGACCTCTGAAAGGAAACATAACTCCTTTTTGGTTGGGTTCTTTGAGCTTGTGCCCCTTCTAAAGGAGTATCTATTGAATCTCTGTACAGTATTAAAATAAGGACTAGATTAAATAGTAGGCTGGCATTAGCCTTTATGTGTTGCTGTGGACTTCAAACACTATTGAGAGACAAGCAGCAAAGTCTTTTGTGACTGTTGTTGAACTTGGTTTGCAGTGGATTTTATTTTCCTTTGGATTTGGTCTAAAATTTTTTTTCAGCAAAGTAAAAATTAGAAGTTTACTGCTTTGCTCTTTACATTCTATATGAATACAACTTTTTTGTACTTTGCTAAAATGTTTACCTTTCAGAGTTTTGATTAAATGCCTAAAACATAGTTAGGTAGACTGTAATAATGTAAAATCAGATATTCAGGGCTACCCTTTAATTTTTCAGATCCCAACGCTTAAATATTTGTTTGTATGTAAATTGTGAAAAGACTCAATTTTCATAAGCCACATACTGTAAGTTCACTTGAAAGTGGGATTTTGACATAGGTCACAGTAGTGATTCAGGGATGATGGTAGAAAGGAGAGAGAGTTTGAAGTGCTCATGTATCTGGGATGGGAGATGTTAGTAAATGCTGTCTGCTACAGGGGAAGAAGCAAGATGCCTAAAAATCTGTCAGAGAACTGAGTGGAAAAAAATTTTAAAAGGGGGGATTCCCATCCAGTTGTATAAAATGAGTAGCATGGTGTTTTTGGTGCTTGGCATCTTGACAGAATAAAGTGTAACATCTTGAAGTCCAAGTTTTAATCTTTTCTATGCAAGCTAGCAGATAAGAATGCTTAAGGAATTTTTGATGGATTTTTTGCTTGGATGGCTTTGGTTTTTGTTTTTCATTTTTTTAAACAAATGACATTTGAATTTCTGAATAGCATTTTATTTTGTGAATATCAAAAGAGATTGGTGAATTATCTCTTTGTGAGAGATTTTGAGACCCCTAAGGTGCCTTTCCTTAATTGCTTTACATGCAGATTAGTTGTTTACAAGGAATTATGCCACAAACAATTCCCTCCAAAGCAATAATAATCATCATAATCTTAATCATGCATGATTATACTTATAGGAAATTGGTAATACTGCCTCAACACAATGTGTTCATGGTGATGCACCTGATACTGCAGTTTCTAATATCGGAGGCACGGTGTACAAACTGTGCCAAGGTAAGTACTTGGATGTGTGGGAGTGTCACTCCCACATAAGCAGACATGCAAAAATTAAGCTTTATGCTTGCAATGAACATAAGTGAAAATTACTGAAACATTGCAAGTTTAAAATCAACAAGAAATTATTGAAAAAACATTGTTAGTGCCTAAGAGAAGAGTTTTTAGAAATGTTCTCGGTTAATGTGTATGTGTTTAATATTTAGCTCTTCAGTCGAATGAACTACCACTTGGGTAGGAAGTGGCCTCATATATCAGAGGAGGATTCAACTCAAAATGTTTGGTAAAGAAAGCTGCTGTAACTAGGCCTGTTGTTAATAGTGCTAATAAAGTTTAAGCAAGTTTTTATTTCTTCATTTACTTTGAATAGGTATAAATTATACCGTTAACTATATAATAAAGATTGAGGGGTGGACGAAAAAGATAACAAAAATGAAAAGACTGCATTCATACCTGGTATAAAGAGCAATGTGTTTAATTAGATTTCTGGAATTACTTGGGATTTTGATGATTTACTATTGCCAATTTACCTTCACATTTAGGTTTAAGAATTACAGTGAAGTTACTAATTGGCATATTTTGTACTGCACATTGTACTATATAGATATCTACATCTATATGTATTTAATAATGGGAATGGGAAAAAGAGCTGGCACAGAGATGACCAGAAGATTAGTGAAGCAAAACTTGGGGCAGCTGGAAATTGTCATCCTCTCTGCAAGTTAAACTTGGCTTTATCCTGAAAAAAACACGAACTTTCTTGCTATAAAGATGAAACTTGTGATGTTCATTTTTCCTGTCAAATTATAATGCCCCAAAGGGATGATTTTATAAAGAAAAAGCCTTATTGTACAGATCAGGAATTTTGAATATGTAAGTGATGTGGGGACTGTGTAAGCAGATTAACTTTTCTGCACATTTGGATCAGATAGTTTGCGTGCAACAAAGCTGTTTCACGGTTAGGATTTAATATCTCAGTTTCATGTGCTTTCTGCTGAGTACATCGGTCAGTATCAGGGCAGAAAGGGATGGCAGGTACCAGGCCCCTGAGGCACAGAAGTGTGGTACTGACTCTGAGTATTTCACCTGCCCACAGATCATATGGCCCTCTGTAAACCAGAGCAAATTTTCTTCTGCTGTAGCATGCAATCTCACAGAAGGATGTAGCTTTTGGGAAATGGTTTAGGAACATGCAGTGCACAGTTTTAAATTATCTGCTTGTCCTGTTTTAAGAGCTTATCCCTTACACTACATCTACCTATTGTCAAGTTCTTGGAAACTTAGCAGCATGCTCTAACCAACTGAGCTAATCTCAGTGTCAAAAGATACACAGAATATTCCTTGTTGGAAGAGACCCACAAGGATTGAGTCCAACTCTTAAGTGAATGGCCCATACAGGGACTGAACCCCCAGCCTTGGTGTTACTAACCTTGGTGGATATGCAGTGTTGTTTAGGAATATCAGTGAACAGTAAAAAAGCAGAACTATTTGCCATGGGGAAATGTGAGTCAGCTTCTTATTCATTAAAAACATGCGAAAGAAGACAAACCAATTTTCCACAAATAATTATAAAGCCAGAAAATTTAACCTTGTGTGTGACTGCACACTAAGGGTCTGCCTTCTCTTAAACCTTTTTGATAGAAGATAATCCTGACATAAGAATTTTTACCAGGTACCTTTGAAACATGGGAAATTTCATCTGAACATAAGAAAATGCTGTTTACTCTCAGATTGGTTGCACATGGGAAAAGGTTGCCCAGAGAGACTTTGGATTCTAATCTGTGGAAGTGTTCAAAACCCATCTAGATCTGGTCCTGGGCAACCTGCTGTAGCTGACCCTGCTTGAGCAGCGGGATTCAATGATGTGATCTCAAAAGGTCCCTTTCAACTTCAACAGTTCTGTGATGTGTTAGTGTAAATGGAGATACATATGTGACTAAAGCATAGTTCACCAAGTCCGCCTGAACAATCTAGAATAAAAATTGTTAAATTGTAATTTAAATTGTTAATAAAATTATGAATTTAAATTGTTTATTTAAATTGTTAAATTTAACAATTGACAATAAGTTAAATTGTTGATTGTTAAAATAATATTTGAGATGGCTTAAATCCCCTAAGAGCATCACCATGCTACCTCCTCTGAACACCTGGGCAAAGAAGTTAGAGGTACGATAAGAACGAATGGGAATGGTGCTCCACACCACTTCTGTAGCATTGCTTGCATTAAAAAAGCTATATAATTGTTAATTTGTAATGGAGACTTCATATGTGTATTTTATGAATTGAATTGGAACAAATCTCTACCCTGAAATTGCCCATCAAAAGTTGTAGAATTACTTGTCTTTACCCCAAATTCTCATCCATAAATCTGGACTAGTAAAACTTCCTGCCTTATGGCCCGACTGAAAGTTCATGTCAGCAAGAGCTATTTCCTAATTTATTTTGAAATTATAAATATGTAATTGTACTTCACCCAGTTACATCCTGGACTTCTGAGGAAACATGAAATACTAAAAAATAGAGAATTTTCTTATACAAACAACAGATTATCTTCTGTGACAACCAACTCATAGGCAGCACTGGAAAACAGAGTAAACATAAAATATCTTCTATTGTGAATGTGTGAAGTTTTTGTTTCAGCTGCAGTAAGATTTCAGTGATCAAGGGAGAGCAGTAATACACTTTTAATACAGCAGCCAGGGTAGAGAGACATTCAGTAGCAGAGAGACAGCACTGGCTAGCAAGGACAGGAGTAACTGAATACCCATCTCAAAGATTTGGCATGGCCAGTTTTTTTTAACTAGTTTGGCTTTGATGATTTTGCAGAAGCTTGTATTGTGTCTGGGCTGCCAAGCAAACCTGGAGGTGCCTCCCGTCATCTGCTAGCCCCCCTGCAGGGAATGCTGATCGTTGCCAATTCCTCCTCTCTTGGTAGGAGTGACTCTCAGCAGAACGCCACACTTCTGGCTTTTTGCTATCTGCCAGACAATACAGCAGCAACCAAGCTCTCTCCATCACCAGCTGGAAGCTCTTGTTCTATCTAATTTTTTATTCTAGTGCTCATCCTCAAAACACAACTTGTGGGAACTGTGTCATTTTTCAGTGTGTATCCTTCCCGTTGATACAATCTGCTGCCGAAGGCTCACATTTCTCTGGGCTAACAATGGCAGGGGGTCTCCACTGTGATGATATGGCACTACAGATGGCTCCATAGGATGATTTTCCTGGATACTGATGCTTTTTTTGTTTTGTTTTGTTTTGCTTGTCTATATATCAAAAATTTTTGGTCAAAGCTTATTCATATTCTGGAAAATTAGGACATGAACAAGAAATCTTTGGGTAAGGTATCTTCACGTTGCTGGAGCATCCTTTTTTCCCCTGCCTTTTTACTTCAGTCCATGGCTATGCTGATGGATTAAACCCCTTCCCTCACGAATTTACACTCTTCCAGCCTGCTTTGTTCTTAGACACACAAAGCCACTGTGGATATAGTAGACAGAAAACTATTTCTGTAATTTCCTCACTTATTAATCTTCCATGTGTCTGTATTTCCATAACTAAAAGCGTCTTTTAAAATCAGCTTGAAAAAAAATCCACAATAAAAACCTCGAAATGTAAGTGAAAAGGTTCACGTCACGTATTGATGTGATACAAAAAGTGAATTGCAAACTGGGTTTAGGGAAACAACCATGAATAACTTGCTCTACTGTTTGTTCAGCTTTGTATGTTTTTATAGTCTGATGATCATTTGAGATTAATTGCAGAGGATAGAAAGATAATATGTGTTAAAGGAGAAAACTAAGGGAGAAGCAGGAAGTCTAGATCAACCTCCAGAAAGAAACCAGTTATACACTATTGCATATTTGAGCTCTTAGATAAAACAGCACAAACGCAAGTGTGAATAAATGAACATGTTGAAATTACTTCGGACTTTCTCACAAGTACGTTTTTCTGTGTTAGGATTATTGCTACCCACTGGCTAAAACAAAAATAAAAATAAAAATATTTTAAAACAGCTAAATCATGGGAATTTCTCTACAAGTGAATGAAATAATCATAATCCTTGCTTTCTTGCACAATATACATAGTCATTGCAGAGGACACTCTGGAATAATGGGTATTTGCAAAGCAAAACTAGTACTTCATAGCCTTGGAAAAAGTTTGGCTGCCACGGTTCCTGCCCATGAATCTCACATTCACTAGCTGAATGGACTAACCACAAGCCACTTTGCCTTTTTTTCTGTTTATAGAAGGAGCACAATTGTATATACTTCACAGATGCATCATGAAGAGACAGGAGTTCAAGCAGGTGTGAAGCAGCATTTTTATAAGGCTTAGCAGTATGATTACTAACTAATGAAGTGCAATCGAATAAACCAGAAGAGGCTGAATTAGGATGTCTTTGCTGGAAGTAACCCTGGTGACTGTAAATATGATAGTTAGGATGCCTTTGAAAGCCTTTAGCTGCCTTTTCGAAGTATATTAACTGGTAAAAGTGACAAGTTATGCTAGTAATATACAACTGCTAGGGATAATTGAAAATGCACAAGACTTCAGGTTTTTTTTAACCAAAATATTAATGGGAATGAGGGTGGAAGAAATCCTGTTTATGAACATTTTGCAAAAAATATCATCTATTCTCAAGCATCTTCAAGTCTTGCATGAACTTACACAGCCACTGACCTAGCAGCTTTATAATTTATGAGAAGCCCAGATGGCACACTACGATTCAGAACATAATCTAAATTTTTGGAAGACTCAATTTAATTTTGACTGCTTTAGATTAATCACAAAACGGTCCTCTATGTTTTCTGAAGCTAATCAATATAAGGTTTGAGAGGGTTTTTTATTTCGTTTTGTTTGTTTGTTTGTTATTGGCATCCTAATTTAAGAGATATCCTTCTTATCAGAGTAAATTATATAATGAATGTTTCTAGAAATGATTAGAGAGAGGGATTTTCAATATTTCAGTCATTTCTGATGGAAGCTGAGGTAATTTTGTACTTTTCATCTTGTCACTGAAAACATCCGAGAGTGTCTATCTTCCTTGTAAGAGATGCACTTCAGGACAACAGCTTGCTGCTTATGAAAGAACTAACAGTTATGATGGATTCAGGTGGAAGAAGTACGTAAGTTTCTTTCAGGGCCAACATACCTAGTTAAAAACCTTATCAACTGCGAGATACAATGATTTGTCTCTTGGGAATTACTGATCTGTGGTGAGGATAGGATGTAATGCAGGTGAGTGCAAATGGTTTTAGGTGGTTACCTAAGTCTCTATGAATGAAATCCTCTTAAGGTAGAAGTCATCTTTTTAAGATGCTTAATATAGTGGGAACACTTAAGTAGTTCTTTTCCACTTATTTGGTATTGTTCTGGCCTTCATTAATAAATTAGCATGCCTAAAAAACCCTGTGCTACCTTTATTAGAATAAATCTCTAAAGTTTCCTGATTCAACTAACCATCTAAATTTTTGTCCAATTTTAACACCTGCAGTGGCCCTCAGGTGAAAATTTGTCCCTTCTTCTTCTGAATGTAATGATACAGCTTCCACTGATAATGATACATGATCAAGCCTGAGCTCATGTAACTTATTTATTCAAGGCCAGTGTTCTGGCATTATTAAAACATTAAAAACAATGCATAGAGTGGAGTTTGAATGCCACAACTGGAACATAATACATTGTGAGTAACATCATTGTTCTCTCAGTGTGAGCAGATATTCTTAGTTTTCACTAATGTGCCAGTAAGTTAAAATGGAAAATAAATAAATGAGCAGAATATTAAAGCAAAACAAAAAGCATCTCAGAATGAAAAGTGTGCATGCAAATTAAAGTATGTGATAGTGGCAGGAAGTGATTGCATCCTAAGTCCTCTGTCTCTTTTCCAGACATTGCATTGTTCTTTAAACTCTAAAATTACAGTGATGGATCAATTAATTTTCATAAAACCAAAACAAAACCCAGTGTTATTAGTTTGAGCAGATATACCATGTGGAGTTTGTTACCATTTGCTAATTTTCAATTCATTTATTAAGATCAGCTCTCATTTTAAAATTTTCAGTAATCAGTGTCACTCTAGTTATGAAAGCACCTCCGCAGTCTAGACAGTACATACTCATTTATGTGATAAATAATGGATAAATACTGAGTGTGCCATTAGCCGTTAATGCAGTAGATTGATTCCCTGCAGCACATACTCTCCATCCCTGTTTTAGCACTTGTGCCACCTGTCTCTTGCACTTACTGTATGATGCTTCAGTAATGTGAATGGGGTTCCCTGATCATTCTTAATTTAGCTCATTTTATCATCTCATAAGTAGGTTGGCATTGCTCTGACAGATGTGCAAATCAAAAGGTGCCTCACTACTACCTTTATGATTGGTGTCATTACACTGCCCGATGTTTTTTGCACAATGCAGCTCGCATGTGTGTAACCAGATAGAATCAGTAGATCTGTTTTCTTTCCACAGATTTCCATTGTAACTGCTGCTTTGGCTGTGTGGCTGAGACAAAGACAGTTTGCTTCAAGCTATAGGAGCAGGGATCCAAATGGAATTAAATCAAATAGACAGATATTTGTAAGTCGCCAGGGCAAGATGGCATTCAACCAAGCTTTTGAAGGAACTCAAATGTGAAATTGCAGGACTGCTGGCCAAGTTGTCTCACAAATCTATAGAAACAGCCACTGTGCCAGACTGTCAGTGAAACTTCCACCTACAGGTAGAAATGTGTGATTATACTTCATCAGTACTTCATCATAATGAAGATTATGCACTAATCAACAGTATTTACATATAGATTTGTTACAAATATATGCCTATGGTTCAATGAAATAAGATTCTTCTGTTGTAGGTTCTATCAGTCTAAGTAATGATATATTTGTCCTTACATAATGCCTTTGGTTTTACTTTGATGTTCCTAAGATGCTTCTTACTTTTGATAGCCCATTGCATTTTATCTTTTTATGGGTAATATAATATTCAGGTCCTGCTATCCTGTTTTGCATGGTTCCCCCAGTTCCTGGTGTTCAAAGTGAGAGGTCTGTGACTGCAAGTGGATAGCCAATTGCCATCTACCTGTTGGTCTGTAAGGGGATATGCGAATAACTGAAATGTGAAAAACCTTTTTTATTTGATCTGAAACATTATACTGTAGGAAAGATGGGGGACGGAGAGCAGGGGAAAGAATGGACACAAGCAACTGAAAGATGAACATTTTTCCCCAGATAATCCAGGGGTTAAAGGAATCACCAAGTACATAAGAAAGTTTGCTTTAGTTCTGCCCAGTAGTTAAACAGACTAGAATGTGCAACTTCCACTTCTTATTCTCTCCAACATGCTAGAGGATATGCTTGGGTGAGGAAGGGTTCTAATTATTTTTGGTGACTGTGTATTTTGCGTAAATAATAAAATACTTTATTTTGGAGATTAATGTTCAGGTTTCATCTCTGAAGCAGGACTCAGGGTTTATTGTGACCTTGGCTGCTGACAGCTTGTTTTATGCAAAGGAAAAAGTGTCATCTGTAGAAAATTTAACTATCCTATAGCTTAGCCATTAAGGCCCTCATGTGATGGTAGTGAGGGGGCAAGTGTGAATCTACTCTCTGCCTCATTCATGTACACTCATGACTTATTTGGCTGTGTTACTTTTTAGCCTTAGGTTACACTCTCAGGCAAAACTTGAACTTGTGTTGCTTGTTGTATTTCGGTTGCATAGCTAGGTTTCTGTAGTGGGGAGCCTACAGGGTTGGCTTCTGTGAGAAGCTGCCAGAAGCTTCCTCCATGTTCAGTGGAACTAAATCAAACATTGGGATGAATGTTGTTATTGAAAATTAGACAATTATTGCTTGCCAGAAGAACATAATTCACCAGCAATACCAGAAAACTCCCAGGGTGTATGGCTAAAATTGACTGACAGGGCTTAAAAAAAATTCAGTATGAAATAAAAAACCTTGCTAATGTCACGGAGATACAAGGAAACTACTTTTGTCCACCTACATTTCATATTACCTTTTTATGCAAAACAAAGGCTGCTTTAGTTGAAGATATAGGTCATGTTAGTCATGCTGGTCACTTGCATTAAGACATGGAAGCCAAGATTTGGATTCCCATTAATAATAATGTTCTTCCTTGGTTAAGAGGAGTTCCCAGACATAGCCAGTGGAACTGACACTTGACACTATCTCCTTCCTTGGTAATAAAAACCTCCTTGTCCACAGAAAGTTTCCCTTCTCGTGAAAATATAGACTGGGTTAACAGGAAAATATGCCCCCTCAAGGCTGTTGACAGCACCAAGAGCAAAATTTCTGCCTGTTCAAATGAGCCAGAAGGTCCCTGGTCTGGTTGCAGCAGAGTTCTCCTGCAAGAGATGTTTCCTCACTAGCAGGTCAGGCCTGTGTCCAGCTGGCTAGGTCTGCCCCAGCCTGGATTCCTACTCCCTCTACCGTGGTCCTGCATGCCTGGCTGAATGCCTGGCTTCCCCCACCGCAGCTCCTCTTCCCTGGGAGTCTGAGCTTGGGGTGAGCCTCAGAGTAAGTCACAGGAGTCAAGATCCTGCCTGCAGTAAATCAGGAGAAAGCCAGTGGTCCCTCTGCCTCCTCAACTTTCTCCCTTCCCTTCAGGATGGAAGGAGGTGCAGGACTGTAAGCCACAGTTTACAGGGTTCCTGTTCAACCCCATGGCAATCTCACTGAAGGAAACTAGGGAAAGTGTTTATCTTTGCTGCGTAAATCATAAAGCATATTTAAATAATGTAATTCAGTTGATCACTGAATATGCTTTGTGCTTTAAAGGAAAAGAGGAGCAGTAAATTAAGTAGGCATTCGAAAGACAGTAGTCTCTGTCTTTATAGATGCATAAACTGCTTTGACTGTAGTGAAAACATAGCCAAAAAGATCAGAATGCAAGCCAGTTCAGTTTAACCAACAAAAACTGTTTCCTCAAAGGACTGTCAGAAAAGGATTCAGTTCTATTTAATCTGTTCATTTTGTGGGAGAAACCTACATCTCTTATCCTCAAATTAAATTTATTTACCCATGCATAAAGGAAAAACAGTGAGCCTGAGAGATGTCCTGTGATTTAAAATTCAGTAGATTTTGCTTCTGATTCCATTAGGTTATTTCCTTCATGAATTTCAGACTTTTAAGCAACTGAGTCATGCTACACTGGAAAATTACACAAAACAATCTGACTTTCAGAAGAACGATAGTTATGACTGAACCTTGAAAAAAGGAGTAAGAGGCCAGCTTAAAATCCTAGGCAAATCTCATTGTCAGCTTTATAACACTGATCTACATTCAGTCTACTTTTCTTGGCAGGTTTTTGCATTCAGGAGAGCAAAGTTCTTTCAGGTTGAAAAATAACAACAACTATTCATGTCCTTCCAATAACACACCCCATGTGTCTTTACTGTCAACTAATCTGATTTGTATATATGAGTTATTACCCTGTTAGTTTGTCAGAAAGGACCCAGTCATATATCCTCTTACTTCAGGGGAAAATTACAATAGTCTTAAGAAAAAACTTGAGCTGAATACAAAGATGTGGCTGATAACAGAAAAATGGAAGCAGCAGGAACATGAAAGCAACACAGTCCCTTTCTTCCCATGCCAGCCCATCAGTGCTGCAACTTAGTTTATCCCAATGGACCCCTGATATCCTGTGAACTTGGGTATTTGTTCTGGTTCCATGCCTGTAATCCCACCTATGGAGTGAGGTATCAGACTGACACTGGGGACCACTGATCCTGCCACATTCATTTCCAATAGAATGAAAAAAGTCCAGTGCAGTGATAGAAATCTCCCATCACTGGGATTCAAACAGCTTATCCCACCTTTGTCCCTGTGAAAGCCTAGTTCTACTGCATGAAAGAAGAGTGTTGGGAAATAATTTTTTATATCTATATATCTCAAAATATATATGGGATGCAATTGATGACAGTGACAGCAATTTCTTAACACCTGAATTCTGATAAATAGAATCAAGTTCTTGATTCCACTTGCTGTTCTATATAAAAACCCCATCAAAATGTGTGGTGGAAGTGCACCAAAAGGGAAGACATTGCATCCACTTTATAAAAAAGTCACAGAAAGCACCAGGGAGGTCTACTTCTCCTGATTTTCGGGCTTGCCAGTGCAAAGTGAAGTCATAATCTTTTCGCTTCAGTTTCCCATCTGTAGAAGAGGTCTATTTTCTTGCTTATCCAGGAGGCTGGGGAGAATAATGTTTTTAGAAGCAGTCACATAATACAGCAAGAGTAACCACGATAAAGAGACAACATCCACTGGCAAAATCTTTGAGGGAGCCTAGAGTTCACTTTTAACTCCTACATTTTACCATGCATTACCTACACGTATATACAATATTCGGCATACATAGCATTTACAAGAAATACCAGGCTTTTAAAATAGTCGGACAAAACATTTAAAATTAACGAACAAAAAACCATACCCATGTCCTTAGCAAGATAAGTTACATGTTTCTGTTAAAATAGTTAAAACCCCCTACCTCTCATCTTAAAATTCTCCTTAGTAAATCTCTGACTTTATTCTGTCACTTCTAAATATCTACAGCCTTTTTTGAAGAGCAGTCTGAATCCTAGTCTGTCCCAACAGACTAGCACATGCATGCTTGGCCAGTGCTAGCAGGGCTCCAACTCTGTGGGAACAATGACAACATGATAGTCTTGTTGTCTGGAGTACCCATTTAGCACTCTGTTTTTTTCAAATATTTTATGTTGGGTCTTCATTGCTGTTTTCTTTAACATAAATCCTGTAAAATTTAAAGAAAAAAGTATGTAATTAGGTTTCACAGTGATCAGGGATTATCTGACTGATAGAACTGTGATATGGTAGAAAATACCTTGTAGCCCCTAAAGAGAGAGAAAAAAATATTGATCTCAGAAGCTATGAAAACATTCTAACTATTCTTTTATAAATTGTTTAGCTGTTCTACATGTTATGAAAGTCAGTTTATCAGAGTTAGAAATAACAGTACAGTCCACTAAAAGTCAGATTAATGCATACCAATCCCAAATGCATTCCATCAAGCAGTACAGTCATTTGGGTAGATAGCTTTAGTCAGTTTATTACTAACCTGATTCGCTACTCAAGATACTTTTAATGGGTTTAATTTGGTAACGATAAAGTTCTGCTTACACTAATGGTGCTATCCAGATTAATAGGTTTTAAAATGGTTAGTGCTAGTTTATTGTCTCATCCTGACTAATGAACTAGTCTATATCTGCACTGTACATTGAATGATGGAGACCAATAACTTAAACTGTATCATACACTGGTAACAATATGGGACATCTGAACATTTTTTTCCTTATACATTGAAAGGTAAAGTTGAAGTTTATGAAAGAGGAGTGCTCTCTATGTTTAATGTGTGCAACAGAAACTGTAAATAGCTGACAGAACACTGGGAGCACTGTTTAAGTGCCTCATCACTCCTCATTCAAACCATCTGTCATGTACTTCTTCAGTTAAAAAAAAAACCAAAACAAACCCAATTTTTAGAAATGTTTGTTCTGAAAATGAAAATTAATACTTTTAAATTTATTTAAAGTCACGTAGATAGATACGTATCTTGCAACATGTTTGCACGGAGATATGGTGCTTATTTGACTACTTCAGAAAAAAGTTGTGAAGGCCCAGGCAGTCCATCCAAGATAAGTTTAAATTATCTGTTTAGCTTTGCTAAGAGAGGAGTGGAATGGCTGAGAACACACAGAGTGCATTTTGACAAGTGTCTTCAGCTTGTGTCCGGCTCACTTGCATATACTGAAAAAGCCAGTCTTGCCCTCTCCTCTCCTGCTCTTGTCCTCCAGCCCCCATTGCAAGTGCATTGCTGCTGCTGCTCACAGTGCAGCTCCCACAAGTACCAATGCCAGGAGAGGAGAGGTGGTGGAACAGCAAGACAAGGGGCATGGGGAAGGGGAGGTTCACATCTCTCCGTGACACCATTTCACTTTAAGCAGCTTGTGAAACTTCGTTGCAGAACCCCAGCTCAACAAGATGCTCAAATGCGTGCTTAACTTGAGGCTCACCGGCTATTGGTAAGAAAATACTGAAGCATATGCTTTATTTTTAAACACATTATTAAGAGCTTCCTGAATTGAGATAATTTCCTTCTCAGTATTTCTTCTCTTCCCATCCAGCATAACTTTATCTTTTCACTTCCTGCCAATATGTGGTTCATTTCCCTCTGCTCATTGCCAACTCGCCCCCAACTTGCTGCTTGTGCATCTTTTTATTCTCTTAGGTAGAGTGTGTGTGGTGCCACACTATTTTGGGAAGGCATTAAAGATACAAGACATTAAAGACACAAATCCTCAGGGACCAGGAATGGGCCCTGGTTCATTGGCTACCATAGATATAGCTTTGTTGTCTTTTGTGTTGTACGAGTCCAGTGGAAAACTAATAACCTAATAAAAAGGCCTAAATATCTTTAAATGCGTTTGGATTCAGATTTCCATACCAGCCTGTTCTGTTATCAGAACCTATGGTATGGAGGGAAAATCTAGTTCTGCACCATTTCTAATTGCTGGACTGTCTCCTGTGGTCTTGGAGAGGCAGAAAAGGGATATAAAAAGGCTTGAAAGTCAGCTGGTAGGTCCAAGACAGTGTAATTAAAGATCCCAAACTGTAGACAAGTTTAGTTCACCACTACCTAATTTGTTGGCCCCAAATATTTTTTTACCAGACGGTTTTATTCATGATTGCACTAACAGCATTTCACTGAAGCCAAACGTGAACCATTCTGTTTTTTCAAGATTTGCAAGTTTGTCAGGCATTCCACAAATGCTCTTCTTTGGTTGTGGTGTCTTGAATAGTACAGAGTATGCAGGCAGTATCTTGTTATATTCATCTAAACATCTACCTATCAGTCTCTGAAGTCCTGTTGGAATGATAATAGATGACGCGCAATGAAGAGGACTGGCCAATCTGTCAGGTTAGTTTCAATGATTTTTTTTTCCCCATGAGATCTCCCACTTTCCCTTGCATCTGGCTACTAGAATATTTTTTACACTGTATCTTTTGACCAAAATCACAGAAGTGTTAAATTACATTTCAGAACATCTGTTGCCTACAATCATCAATTGTCTTTAGCCATATTTTGGTTTGTTCTCAGAAGCTGAATATACAATTTTGATCTTTTAAAAGAAAAGAATTTCACCTAGATTATTTAACAGACCTTTGCTGTAATTACAGTTTAAATGAAGATGCCACAGAACTTTTAACTTGCTCTTTTAGTAATTTCTGCAGTCCAGGGACCTTGAGCCAGGAGCACTGCTGGCCATGCTGTAAGCCCAGGAGTGAATGTCTTTTTGTACACGCTGGTATCCACCAACAGACTTTCCCCAGGCTTCATGCTAGTTCCTTGCCAAAGCATTGTAATTGCACTGGCAATTTCCATTTTTAGTTTTAGGGTAAATATGCTTCTTTAATGGCCTGACAATGTCCTTATTGACCAAGAAGACAATCTCACTCCTTTTTTTCCCCCTGTAAGCAGTGATTACTCATACTTATACTGAGATTACAACTGAAATTGTTAACAAACAGCAAACAATGAATGTAACCTGTTTAATAGAGTCCACCTACTTGAAAAAGCCAAAAACTCTCAAAAAGTAAGAAAACCATGTACATGCATACTAATAGTCACTGGAGATGGGGCCAAATCATACATCTTCTCCTAGAGGTGTGCAAGGAGTGTCACTGTCTATGAATAAGGATGGAGGGCACAGGATTGTAAAGTCTGGAACACTTAAGCATTTGTTTAACTTTAAGCCCAAGAGAACATCACTGAAATATCTAGGTTTATTCCAGCATTTAACAGTAAGTATACCTTTACATACCAGCTTGACTTCAGACTTGGCTGTACTAAACTGACTATGCAACTATACCCAGCTCCCATTCATCAGGATCATTGTGCAGCCCTTAGTGGGTCTTAAGTGATATTAAATATTCCATTAGAGAAGCATTGTTTCCATTACAGTTTACAATTCTAACATTTGAAAACTATCATTAAAATAGGTAGCTTTAGAACATACTTTTTTTCATATATGAAGCAGATGGCTACTTACTGGCAACTGGTCATGTATTAATTTTTCAGAAACCTGTTTCCTGAATATGATTAATGACTCACATCCCCTTCATATCTCTTTATTACAGATGAATGGTATATGGATTCTGAAATGCAAAACATATGCTGAATGTCTAACTGGACTGCCAGTGGCTCAAAAACATAAGTTCAAAAACTCAGGTAATACAAACTTTGCTACCTGGGTATTTCACAGTTATAGACCTGTGATATTTAGGAAATAGAGTTTATGTTGGTATTTTAGCTATTAGAATTGGCTGCATTGTGACAAATCAAATTTTGTTGGAGATCTTTTAATGAATTTTGGTTCTTAAAGCAGGAAATATAACATGCTCTGCAATGTGTCTTCCATATGAAGAAGAAAAACAATTCAAGGATGAACTGAAATTTTCATTGAATGCTTCTCCATATATCCCTTTAAACTGAAAATAATTTAAAAAGTCCAAAGGTTGTCACAGATTTGCAGAAAGAGAGGCCAATTGTGACTGTAAAAACCCAAAATACAACCTCTTTTTGTCTCCTATACTTTCTCCATGATACACCCACTTCTGCCCAGCAGTGAATGGTTTAGGGATTGACCACTCAGCATCTGCATAGATATGAGCTGTCATTTTAATAGCCAATAATGGACTATCCCACAGCTAATGAGGTGAATCTTGTTTTCAAGACATACATAGTCTAGCACCCCACAGCATTCTTCTGCCCCAGGTCTACACTTTTACCATGTGCTGTGTCAAGAAGTGGGGGGGTTTGCCTGTTTTAAATCTTCTAAACCTAGTCATGTTCTTGAAGAGAGTGGGAGATGGCACCCTGTTATTTTTCAGATTGTGGGAATATCAGAAGAGTATTTGGTATGTGCCACCTAGATCTATATAGCTGTAAAACTTTTTTATCCCTTTTGTTTCTGAATTACTCCCAATAATGGTGCTTTCATTGGTCACTGGGCTGATAGTTTTCCAGGACTGTCCATGATGACTTGCAGAACTTTTTTTACTTGCTGATAGTAGGTATAGACCCTGTGGCTATGATAGTGAGTCCAGAGTTAGATTTCTCCCTGTTTTGTGCTTGCTGACAATGAATTTTATTTCCCTTCTATTTCCTACACGTGTGAAACCTTGAATGGTACAGTTTCAGATATTAGAGATTTTGATGTACTGTATGACAGGTTGGTTAAGACTGGCAAAACTGGTAGAAGCACTTCAAGCTTTTATTATACACATCCTCAAACTGTTAATCCATTAAGATGTTTATTCTAAACTACATTATTTTATTTCTTACATCCCAGCAGAAGTTTTGATGACATTCTCTACTGAGAATTACTGAGAACAATATTTCATAGGAACAATACATACATAAGTGTGATAAGCTTTAAAGACATATATTATCTGTTAATTTCAGTGAATCACAATTTTAGAAATTTTTATTATCTACTGTAATGTACATAATAGAATTAAATTGCTGACTCCAAAGTGAAAGGCTCTGCTGAGCCTCAAAGCTGAAAGTTTTTCAGTTAAACATTTTCACAGATATTAATAAAAGCAATTGGTCTTCTTGAAATATTTATTTATGATCCACTATTACAACATTTGAAACAACATTGACATCTGTTTCAACTTTTTTGGTAGCCAAAAAGATGCATTTACTGTGCATGAATAACTCAGTGGCATGAGACACAGGTAACCAAAGGACACTCTAGGTGTGTCAAACAAGTTATGACAACAGCTGTGTAAAGTTTCCTTTGAGCTTGTTCAACCAAATGATTAACTGAACAAAGTGCACCATCAGAGGCAATTACCACCTGGCAGTGAAGTTGCTCACTCATTTATTAAAAATGCCTAAACTAACACCTAAACTGCAAATACTGTGTATGTCAGTATTGCCAACACATCCACGTGTTTTACTGGTTATCCACAAATCTAATATTTTCTTATATTTATAGAGGTAATTTTTGTTATTTATTCCACTTCTGGCGAAAAGTGGCAATGCAGGAGTAACACACTTGCTTTCAGACAGACGATTTATGAAATTATGCCACTTACACATGAATTAGATGGAACCAGCCTGGATTATGTTTGCTCATGTCCATATTCACGACCTTCCAGTTGCTGAGTTTACCAACTTTCATAAACCAAAGGCTAATTTCTAATTCAAAACTGAAGTGTGAAGGCCTGGAAAGCTCAAAAATGGGAAAGGACTTAAGAAAGACCAAGACACATAGAGAGTGGCTGAGGTCCTTCAGTAGGTGGCACACTTCCCTCTCAATCAGTTGTGAAGGAAAGTATTTGCAGAATGCTTGGGGCGCTTGCCTGTGGGAAGATTCCAGAGATGCAAAACCAGGAGGGCAATCAGTGTGGTTAGGAAGGTTCCCATGACATGTGCCAGGGGAGTAAAGGAGATAGGATAATATGGTCAAATTCTAGGTAGCTGCAACTTAGTTAATGCTGTTTTTCTTATCCCAAGTGCTCCCTACCATTCTGAGATGACCCCTTTACTCTGTTTTCAAGTTGTCACTACTCACTGCTAAGAGTAGTCTGCCTCTGCTCTCTCCAGCTCTCTCCATGAAATCCTCTATGGATGAAGCACTGGAGGTTTCTTTGAATGGGAAGATGATGTAAAATTGAAAGTTGCCTATTTGAGAAGAACGCTAAATGAAAGGCTATCAGGGCTAATGGGAATATAAATAGGTAAGCTTTTAGAAAATTAAGTCACTTAATAGTTCAGGTTATATATAACTCAGAAGTTGCTAAATCATGCCATGCCTTTGGCAGGCTCTTACTTCAGTTGTTCCTAGAAAAAATGGGGCAGGGTGAGGGGGAGAACCAAGTACAGTACACAAAATCTGTAGAAGCTAATACTTTCTATTTAAAGATAAATAACCAGTGCCTGGTAACATCTTCCAGTTGTCAGCAAGGCAAAATATTTTTTTCCAAATGCCTAAAAGTAAGTCTTTCAAAAACTTGGTTGATTTGTGATGTTAAAAGGGACGATCAAAGAGAACCTGGCTATAATACTTACAAGCTTTATTTATCTCACGAGAAGTGCACATAATCCCTTGCCTAAGTTTCTAGTTGGCATTGTAGATTTTCCTATTCAGCTAGCCAATTAGCTATGAAAAAAGGGAAAATTAGTAAAAATAATCAAATTTTATTTAAAAACATTTTCCCAGGATTCATGGGCTTTAAAAAAATGTTCCCACAAAAGGGCATAATTTCAGAATATTCTGCCTTTTTTATTTTTCTCCCTCTTCCAAGGTCAAGTGATGACATGTTATTATCAAGCTGTTGATGCACACAGCATGATAGTTCTGCATCTGGAAATACTTTATGTGGAGAAAATCACTTTCTTTTTGCTTCTTTTTTTTTTTTTTTTTTTTTT
>WBMZ01000901.1:0-10944 GCA_013400975.1 Atrichornis clamosus
ATATAAATATAAAATGTAAATCTATCAAGGTGTCACAGCTCTGTGGGGCGCTGGAGCTGCACATCCAGGGTTAACCCTAGGAGAAAGTTATGGATTAAAATCCAGCTGTGTTCCAGACATCCGAGAGCCCCTGGAAATGGAGGGGAGCATTGGCAGGTCCCAAAAAAAGACAGGAATTTTGGGAACTGGGGCACCGTGAGCTGAGGGCGTCGGGCAGAGGAACCCTCCCAGCACAAACCAGTGAAACCAAGAGGGGTCGGACTGGGACGGGACCAGGGTGGGGCTTCGTCCCCACCTCAGGAATATCAGGAATGCGTCACCGAGCTCTGCCCCCGCCTCAGGAATATCAGGAATGTGTCACCGAGCACCCGACAGGCCCCACCACGGGAAGGAGCCAGCGGATTTTCCTGGAACACCTGGAAAAAGAAGCCCCAGTGTGCCGGAGCAGTTGGGGAGGATGAGGCACTGAAGGGATTCGTGGCTTTATTGGTGGTTGGAGAAGCGACCATGGAGTTTCCCAGGCTGGAATTAACCCTCATCCGAGGAGATGCTCAAAACTGGGGAGCCTGGAGCAAAAATTATGGATCCAGTGGATGGAATGGTCGGTGACAAACCCTCGGGGCTGGTGGTTGTGCTCCAGACTCCTCAAGAAAGGCAGGAATGAGGCTGCTGAGTTAGAAACAGTGCTGAAGAGTGGAATTCTATGGAATTATCCACCAGGAAAGATCTGGGAGGTTTTTGTGCACCCCACAATCCCGCAGAAAGGCAGGAAAAGGGCAAGGGCTGTCCATGGTTCATGGGGGAAGAGGCAGTGGAGTGCCTGGATGTGGGAGAGGGAGCAATTTATGGAATAGGCTCTGCTGGATTCCCAAAATGCCTTCAGCAGTGGCCTTTTCTCCAAAGGCTGCCAGGAAAATGAGCAGCACCAGGATGAGAAGGAAAGTGTTGGAAAATGGGAGTGAGTGGTGGAAAGGTCGGGAATGAGGTGGGAGTAAACAGCCCGCCCTGAGTGGGGAGAGCTGGGAGAGACTGGAAATTTGAGCTGGGGGGTGCAAAGTCCTGGAAAAAACCTGGCTGGAGGCACTGGGAAAGGTGTTGGGAAAGGTGTCACACAGACCTGCCTCATTCTCACCATTCCTGGGCATTTCCTTCCCTGGGATCACAGCTGGGAGGGGACTGGTAAATCAGGGAGGCCCCTGCTCTGCCCCCAGCACCTCATTTCAAGACTAATTATCAAGGGCCTCTAACTGAGGCTCTAATTATCAATTATCAGTGTCGGGGTGGGGCAATCGTGTGTCTGATAAGAGAAAAAACAGCGAATCAGGAAAAAAGGAAGCTACGGCGACTCCTTGGCTCTGTGGGGTCACCGGGGCTGGGCCGATCCTTCCAGTCTGGGAAAAGGCAGAATTCTCCTCAGGAAAACTCCACTCCCCTTCCCAGGGCGGGGTTGGGAAGAAGGAAGTTCAGGATGCTGAAGGATAAAGGACAGGTGTGAGCTGGTGGCTGAGGACAGGAGGAGATTTTTCCAAGGGAATCTGGGATCAGGGAGAGGAATTTGTGTTCGTCCCCAGCAGACACATCCAGCTGTGGTGCTTCCACGCCTAAAAATCTGCTTGGGAATGTCAGAGAAAATAGCCACAAAATCATGGAATCCAGGTGGAATGGTTTGGGTTGGAGGGACCTTCAAGCTCATCTCCATGGGCAGGGACACCTTCCCCTATCCCAGGTTCCTCCAAGCCCCAGCCAGCCCGGCCTTGGACACTTCCAGGGATGGGTTCAGAGGCTGGAAAATCTGCTTTGGAGAGAAGGTCCCAAAAAATGGCCCCAAGATGATCTGATTTTCACCTGCAGTTCAGTGCCAGGGTGGAATGTGGAGTAATCCCAGCTGGAGACTGTGGGAAGCACAGATTTGAACAAGGGAGAGGGTCCAAAACCTCACCTGCGCAGAGGAATCACCTTCGGGATGCTCTGGAGGCTCCCCCGCCATCCGTGGTCTTCATTCCTAAAAGACGGGAATGACTCTGGGAGTGGGGGCTGTGCCTGGGGAACTCCCTGGACTCAGGGATGAGCTGGATCCTGTGGAACTCCAGGATCCAGGAGTGCACCAGTGCCCCTTGCTGTGCTCCCAGCCCCACTCGGCTGCCGCGAGCGCAGGGTCAGCGGACACCCAGCAGCCCCCAGACTGGTGGGATTGGGATGGATCTCTCTCCCGTGGACTTGGGTTCATCTCATCCGGATCTCACCTCATCAGGAATTGCTCTCCCAAGGGTGATCAATGCCAGGCTGTTGGCAGAGAAGGCATTTCTTGGAATAGAAACCCTCTCTCTTCTCTCTCCTCTTTCCTTCTCTCCTCTCCTCTCTCTCATCCTTGCTCTCCTCTCTCTCCTCTTGCCTTCTCCCCTCTCTCATTCCTCCTCTCCTTTCTCTCCTCTCCCCTCCTCTCCTCCCTCTCCTTCTCTCTTATCCCTCTCTTTCTCCTCTCCTTTCTCATCCCTTCTCTTTCATCCCCCCTTGCCTCCTCCTCTCTCCGTTCTCCCCTCTCCTCCCTCCTGTCCCCTCTCATTCCTTCTCTCTCATCCCTCCTGTCTTCTCTCTCCTTTCCTTTCCTTCTCCTCTGTCCTTTCTCCTCTTTCCTCCCTCCTCTCTCCTCTCATTCCTTGTCTTTCATCCCTTTCCTCCTCTCTCTCCTCCCTCATCCGTCCTCCCTCCTTCTCCCCTTTCCCCTCTCATCCCTCCCCTCTCCTCCCTCCTCTCCCCTCCTTCCAGCTCCCGTTCTCCCAGGATCCTGCTCTGGCCACGGATAACTCCTGGGAAATCCCAACGCCAAGCGGTTTTTTGGGGGAAGGAATTCAGGCTGTGAAATCGGGCTTAGGAGCGAGCAAAACCGACACCCTCGACTGCGGAGTCCCGAGCCCGGCTTAGGAGGCTGCAAATCCCCGCCTGCCACGGGGGTGGGCGGCCCGGGAGGCTCGGGATGGTCCCCCCGCGGCTCCCGAGTGCGGCAGCCTGGAAATCATTTGCCTCTCCTGTAATTAATTACTCCCGTGTCTCACCCAGCAGAGCCGCGTCTGCTCCTTCACGTGGAAAATCCCCCTCTGTCCTTCACCATCCCGACTTTCCTGGGAACAGGAAGGGGCTGGAGCAGCTGCCTGAGGAGCCCAAAAGACCCAGATTCCAGGTGGAGGAGAAGGTGGGAAGAGGTGGGGGATGTGGCTGAGGTTTCTGACACCGGGAGGGGAAGGCAGAGATGCCGTTCCGCCAAAATTCCACGGATTTCCCCAGATCCCACAGGACCAGAACAAGGAGCACTCGATGAATTCAGGAGCAGAGGAATTCAAAGCAGAGAAAAGGAAGCTGATCCTCTCACAGCAGGAAGTGAGAGGAGGTTTAGATGGGATTTGGGGAAGGAATTCCTCCCTGTGAGGGTGGTGAGGGGCTGGAATGGATTTCCCAGAGAAGCTGTGGCTGCCCCTGGATCCCTGGGAGTGTCCAAGGCCGGGTTGGATGGGGCTTGGAGCACCCTGGGATAGTGGGAGGTGTCCCTGCCCATGGCAGGGGGTGGCACTGGATGGGCTTTAAATCCCTCCCAACCCAAACCATTCTGGGATTCTGGGAATCCAAGTGAAAGTGAGGAGGCAGAGGAAGGACAGGGTCAAAAAAGCACTGGAAAAGGGCAGAGGTCCTTCAGCGGGGACTGGAGGCAGTGGACAAGGACACCTCCAGCATCCCTGATCCAACCATTTGCAAATATTCCTGTCCTGAGCCCACTCAGCACCCCCGGAGCAAATCCAGGTTTGTTTGAGATCCTGGGATTCACCACAACAGCCTGACCCTGAGCTGAGGACAAACTTTGTTTTCTCGCAGGAGCGACACAGTTGGAAACCTGGAACCAAAATATTTATCAGCAACTACAGCGCTGGAGCCTCACTTTTGGAAAGTTGATTTTGAAACCAGGTTTTTTGGTGCTAAACTTCTTTGGGAAAGTGATCTGGAGCTTCCTGACGAGGGGCAGCTCCGAGGTGTGACCAGGACAGGACCCAGGGAATGGCTGGAGCTGTGCCAGGGGAGGTTGAGGTTGGATATCAGGAAAATTCCTCCCCCAGAGGGTGCTGGCCACTGGGCAGGCTCCACAGGAAATGGCCACATTCCCAAGGCTGCCAGAGCTCCAGGAGCATTTGGACAACGCTCCCAAAATGTTGGAATTCTTGGGGCGTCTGTGCAGGGCCTGGGGCTGGACTGGATGATCCACGTGGATCCCTTCCAGCCCGGGATATTCCACAATTCTCCGAGGATAAAACCCGTTGGGAGAGCTACAGCTGCGTTTCGGGATGAGCTGCTCCATGTGAGAGGGAAGCTCTTCCCTGTTCCTTCCCCATTCCAGGTTCTGTGTCCTGCTCCTCCACCACCTCAGCACGGTGGGGATTTGCCCACTGAAAATTTCCCTGGAGTTTTGTCCCCGGCTGAACTCAGCCAGCTCGGCAGCAAACGTGCCGGAGTGTGCGTTGGAGTGGGAGCTTTTCCAGCTCCCACACTTGGCTCCTTTCCTTGGATAAATTCCTGGATGGGCTCGCTGAGCCCGTCCTGCCTGGTGGAGCATCACCTGCGGCTCCCCCTGCGTGTGCAGCAGCAGCCGGCGAGGAAAAGCCTTTTCCCCACACGTGGCGTGGGAGACGGTCCTTGCGCGTGCCGGGGGAATGGAATTTTGCTGGAATAACCCCCCCGCTGCTCTGATCCGCTGCGGAGAGAGGCTGGAAGTAAAGGGAGGATGCGGAGAGAAGGAATCGCATCAGGAGCAGCGTCGACTTTGTGGATTTTCCTGCTCTTTGAAGTGGAGTCTCAGCTCCTCCCTCGTGCCCCGCAGAGCTGCTGCCCTTGGCTGGCGGGGGGGACACGGGCTGGGAAACTCCTCCCGCTGCAAAATCCCTGGGAAACTCCTCCCGCTGCAAAATCCCGGCCTTTTGCCGCTTGTTTTCCGTCCGTGGCCGTTCCCCGGGGGGAAATGTCTCCGCGGCAGTGCAGGAGCAGCTCTCGCTCCCAGCACGGCCTTTTCCAGCCTCGGATAATCCCCGGCTCCAGCCCCGGTGCCTGCAGGACTCCTCCCTCTCCAGCTCTGTCGGGATCTCCGGTGCTCGCCGTCTTCTTCCCGGGAATTTGCTCTTCAGATCAACTTTTACAGCTCGTTACCCCCTTCCAGAGGTGCGGGATCCCGGGAGAGGAGCGGCCTCTCCGTTGGCTTCTCCTTGGACATTCCTGAGGGCTGGATCCTTCATTCCCTGCCCTGATCCCACAGCCTGTGGCAGAAGATTCCTTGGACACTCCTGAGTGCCGGATCCTTCATTCCCTGCCCTGATCCCACAGCCTGTGGCAGAAGATTCCTTGGACACTCCTGAGTGCCGGATCCTTCACTCCCTGGCCTGATCCCAGAGTCGGGCTCATCTCCAACGCTGCCGGAGTTTCCTGAGCCGGGTGTGACATTCCTTTAAATTCGTGGCTCATCTGTCACTCTCTGCTCTGAGCTGCAAACCAGGGGTGGAGAAAAAGCCAGGGAACGGCTCTGTGTGTTCCTGGTGCTTCCCAGCCATCCCAGGTGGGACCACGGCGCCGGAGCCATGGGAGCGACGCGCCCTGGATGCGGGAGGAGCGTGTGGAATCGCCGAGGTGGGGAGGCTGCACGGGCAGCCTTTGTTTTGGGTGTTCCATCAGGACATCCCGAGTGCTGCCGGAATGCTGGGATGGCTGGTCTGTCCCCGTGGAAGGGCTGGAGCATCCTCCCCTGAGCTCCCGGGAGAGGCCTGGGAGCCGGGATGCGCCGCTGATCCGGAGCTGCTGCGGGCTCTGGGCGTGGGGTCAGTCAGGGTTCCCACCCGCACATCCACTCCCGCTGTGCAGATGTGCTATCCCAGCACTGGGATCCTGGGGATGGACCTTCAGGTGTTCCTGGGGTAGCTCAGGTGGGCAGGACCTCGGGAAGTCACCTCTGGAATTCACCTGCTCCGGGGCTGTGTCAGGTCTGTTCCTCAGAGGCTTTGACCCAGGCTCGCCTCTGGAGCTCCCGATGCTCCAAATGAGCTCTGGAAAGTCCCTCCCTCTCCTGGGCTTTTCTTCCCGAAGTGTCCCCTGCTCTGTCCGAGTCCGGCCGGAGCTGCTGAGCCCCTCAAGGACAAAGGCCCTGAATCCAGCCCGGCCCCGAGATAAGGCTCGGTACAATGAGAAACTTCTGATGTGCACAAGTGAATCAAAGCTCCTTCTCCTCCCGGGACACTTTAACTCCTCTCAGCTGCCGCTCCTGGTTGTGGAATCGTTCTTTGCTCGGTTTCCAGGCTGGGAAATGCTGCCCGGAGAAAGAAATCCGCCCTGAGCCGACCCTGCTGGGCTGTTCGACCCCATGGACGAGTGAGGGACGATGGGGACGTCCCTGGGGTGCCACCTGGAGCACTGCAGGGTGGCTGTGGCACTGCCCAGCACAGCTGTCCCTGTGCCTTGGGGCGTGTGGGGCAGGGACCCAACTGGGAGCCTTGGATTTTGTTGGTTTCCCAATAGCATTCCTGGGTTTTTTGTTGGGAAAAGCCAGGGGGTTGCATTGGCTGGACATTGCAGGGGTTTGGGGGGTGCCTGGGCTGGGTGCAGCAGTGGCCTGGGGGTCCGGAGCTGTTCCCTGAGCTTTGCTCCAGGGCTGGGGTCCCCCGTGGGTGAAGTGGAGCTGGAGGAGGCTCCTGGGCAAATCCCAAAGCCCAGCTGGGAGCCAGGGGGGAAAATTTCCAACACCCATGGACATGGATCCAAGGCTGAGCAGGAAGGATTCGCTGCTGTGGGTGTCAGGCTCGGCCTGGCCCTGGCTTTGGGGTGCTGCTGGTTCTGCTGTCCCTGTCCCGCTCGAGGAACACCGGAGCTGCCCCCAGGGGGGATTTTCCAGCGGCGGATTGTCCCTGTCTGACCTCCCCGTGCGAGGAGACGACACCCGGGAGCCGTGGGTGCCACAGCCCTGGGATGCAGCAGTGCCTCTCGGGCCCCGGATCCGGGAGATTCCATGGAAAACCAGCCGGAGCAGCCCTGGGCTGGCCCAGCCCTTCCTCTGGGGACCCCACGTCCCTGGTCCCCAGCACTGCTGAGGCCACGTCTGTCCCCCCTGGGCTGCCCAGGTCAGGAGGTGGCTCAGCAAACTGGAACCAGGCCGGGTGATGGCCGGGGATGGCCGAGGATCCGGGAACAGCGCGCGAGGAGAGGCCGCGGAAAGGGGAAGGGACTTGACGGGGTCCCAGGGAAGGAGCCAAACTCCTGGAATACGACAGGCAGTGGTCACAGGGTGGAAGAGCAGAACCTCTGGTGGGTCGGGAAGGAAGAGCTTTTCCTGTTTGGGTGGTTAAAGTGGGACGGGAGTGGTGGGATCTCCACGGTGGCAGGAATTCCCTGAGGGATGGGACTGAGCTGGGAGCTCAGCTCAGCCCTGGAGGGAGGAGAGACCTCCAGGGCCCCCTGCCCACACTCCCGTGGTGGCCCTGTGGGGGCAGCAGGATGTGACGCCCCCCTCCTGGCTTTGGGAGCTGATAAGAAGCAGTTGATAAGAAGCTCACCCTGAGAGGGCTGAGACAAGAACTGAGCTCCTGGGAAATGCCAGAAATAAGATCAATTCCGCTTTGCCTGTGGCAGACAAACTCCTGCTCCCGTTTTCCTGGGAAGCTTGGGTTTGTTTGAGGAGCAGGCGGAGGGGTCCGGGTGGGCAGGACTGGCCTGAGCGCAGCTCAGTCCTGCGGGACGGCCAAGGGCTGCCCTGCAGGGGAGGAGCTCAAAGGGAGGAGAATGTCCCAGGTCACACTGGGAGGATCCGTGGCCTCCCTGACGTTCCATGGAATCCCAGCATCCCAGAACGGTTTGGGCTGGAAGGGATTTAAAGCCCATCCAGTCTCACCTCGTGCCATGGGCAGGGACATCTCCCACTATCCCAGGGTGCTCCAAGCCCCGTCCAACCCGGCCTTGGACACTCCCAGGGATCCAGGGGCAGCCACAGCTGCTCTGGGAAATCCATTCCATTCCCTCACCACTCTCACAGGGAGGAATTTCTTCCCAATATCCAATTTAAATCTCCCCTCCTTCAGCTTAAAGTCATTCCCCCTTGTCCTGTCACTCCAGGCCCTTGGAATAGTCCCTCTCNGTCTTTCTTATAACTGGAAGGCCAGAATTAGGTCACTCCAAAGCCTTCTCTTCTCCAGGCTGGACAATCCCAGCTCTCCCAGCATTTCCTCACTGCTCCATCCCTCTGGATCATCCTGGTGGCTCCTCTGGACTCGTGCAGGTGAAGGAAGGGGGTTTGGGGCCAGTGGAGAGAGAAAACTGCTCCATCCTGGTTTGGGAAGGAGTGGGATCAGTGGGACTTGATGACCTTAAAGGTCTTTTCCATCCTCAACAATGCCATGATTTTACGAGAAGGCAGCAGTGCTGTTTGGAGCGGGATCCTGATCCCTTCCGTGCTGCATTCCCACCTGGAAAAACAAGGGAGCCAACCGCGGTGACAGCACAGGAGCCCGGTCCGGCTCATCCCCACCCGGGGCGCTCCCTCCTCACAGGAGCACGCCAGGATGGAGCTGTCTGGGGAGCGCGGATTCTCCTTGGAAAACGCAAACCAGCCCCGTTTTCCCCACGTCCTGTCGGGTCGTGTGAAGGTGCTCCAGGTCTTTGCCAGGCCCTGGGAGGAGTCGCTGCCCTTCCCAGTCCTTCCCGGAGGGAGCGGAGGGAATTCAGACCCACATTCCCCTGCCAGGCGGGGAGCGAACCTTTCCCGAGCAGCTCTAATCATCCATTCCTCTTTTCCCGGATCCGCCCTCCCAGGAGCGGCCGCGACGCTCCGAGGGCTCGTCCCGGATCACCCCGGCTGATCGCCCCTATCCCGGAATCACGCGGCGACCCCCGCCTGCCTCCCGCTGCTCCCGTTTATCCCTGGAATTGCGCCGAAGGGAGGACGGATGCGAGGCGAAGCTCCCGCTCTCCCAGGAGGAGTCAGCAGTGGATTTGCTGCTGGAAATTGCGCTGGCTCCGGCTTTGCCCGGATCCTTCAAAGGGAATGGCGGGGAGGGAGGAAGAGCTGCTGGATTAATCAGCCCCTTTATCCCTTCAAAGGGAGCGGATCCCGTGGAAAAAGGCGGGGAGCGCGGCGGGCACGGCTTATCCCGGCAATTTGTGCTTCTGGAGAGGGTTTATCCCTTCTCCTGGAAGGGCAGGGAGAGGTGGGACACAGGTGCAGAGCTGGGGCAGAGCCAAAAACGCAGCTACAGAGGTAAAAAACGCCGTTCCGGAGGGGAGAAAAAATCGTTTCAGAGGTAAAATAATACAGTTAGAGAGGTAAAGCCGGTTTTTAAAACATGCACTTCTAGAAGTTGAAAATGCAGTTACAAAGATTTAAAAATGCCTTTCTAGGTGCAAAAAAAAATGTAGTTATAGAGGCTTTAAAATGCCGTTCTGGAGGTTTTAAAAAATGAAGTTCTAGAGGTTAAAAAAAAAGCAGTTCTAGAGGTAAAAATGCAGTTACAGAGGTTAAAAAATGCAGTCCTAGGTGCAAAAAAATGCACTTCTAGAGGCCCAAAAATGCCTTTCTAGGGGTCAAAAATGCAGTTCTGGAGGTAAAAACAAAAAAAAAAGCAGTTCTAAAGGACTTCTAGAGGTTCAAAAAGGCAAGTCTAGAGGTTAAAAGAAGCGGTTCTAAGTCCAAAAATGGGGCTCTAGAAGATAAAAAGGCATTTGAGAGGTTTAAAAATGCCGTTCTGGAGGTAAAAATGCAGTTGCAGAGGAGCCGGGAGCTGTGGGAGCGTTTGGGGATTGGCTGGGCTGTGCCCGGCAGTGCTGCCTGTGGAGGAGCAGCAATCCCGGTTTTTTGGGACTCTCGGGTTCGTTCCGGAGCGGGCTGAGGTGGGAAGGGGCAGCTGTGGAGTGACCAGGACCAGGGCGCGTCCAGCGCCACTTCATCCCCAATTCCTGTCGGGAATCCCAGCCTAAAACCTTTCCGGGGAGCAGTGCTGTGGCTGCGGCTGGATTTGGGATTCGGAGCGGGATGCCAAGGGCGGTGTCCCGGTGCTGCTGGGGGCACAGAGGGCTGTGACAGAGCCCGCTCCTTCTCCTGGGGCTGTGTCCCCCCAGAGCGGGCGCAGCTTTCCCTGGATAGCCCCCAGGGCGTGGATACAGGAGGATTTTAACCCTTACCTGCCCCCAGGTGCAGGACGGGGGGTTCCGTGCCTCGGGGAGGGCAGGGACACATCCGGGCAGGAGCTGGGACGTGGCAGAGCAGAAAAACGGGGAAATTGGATCATTTAGGATACGGGGAGGGGGGAGGCGGTGCCTCACGGGAATCCCCTGCCCAGCCTGGTTCTCCTTGGAGCTGAGGTGACATCGCTCCAGCGGCACTTGCTCGGTTTTTGGGCACTTCCAGGGGCGCTGACTCCACCTGGGTGGTGACTCCAGGCTGTCCCCACACACCCGGGACCCTCCCAGCTCCCTCCAAGCCAGGCTGTGCCCCCCAGGATCATCTTCAGGAGTCCTGGTTTTTTATTCCCTTCAGCCGTGCCAGGGAATAAGGCAAAAAAAGGGATTTGGGGACGAATATTCTCAGATTTCTCCACTTTTATGGGTCTGGGGGTGGGCAGGTCTCCTTGAGGGTCTGGGGGCGAGCAGCGCTCAGCTTTAAACTGGACTCGGAGGGAAAAGGGGATAAAATTCCCTTTCACTCGGGTGTGAAATGTTCTCCTGCCGAGGTGTGAAGAACCTCCCCCGCTCCAGCTCCATCCCCGCAATCCCAGATCTCCCCTCCCGGGAAGGGTCCCCTCACACCTGCCTGGGGCTCTTCAGCACCTGCACAGCGGCAGCGCCACCCGTTCCCATTTTGAGTACGCTGGGATTTGGCTAAAGGAGAATTCCCAGCAAAAATGCTCTTTTTCCCGAAGCAGCTCCGAGGCTGTGCTG
>WBMZ01000903.1:0-10383 GCA_013400975.1 Atrichornis clamosus
CCAGCCCAGCCCAGCCCAGCCTACCCGAGCAGAGCCAAGCTGAGCCGAGCAGAACAGAGTCGGCCGGCCTTCCGCGGGAGGAGGCGGAGGCTGAAGGGGAGGAGGCACGGGAGGAGGAGGAGGAGGAGGAGGCGGGAGCGGAGGGAGGACACGGGGAGGCAGTTGCTGCTGCTGGGCAGAGAAGAGTCGTGCAGGAGCAGCGGCTGCACTCGGACGCCACATTCCCTCCTTACGGGGCTGGTGGTGAGGATGAGCGAGAGCTGACCCTGCCGCGCCGCCGCCTGTGCTGTGAAGTGGCTGCGCCTCCTCGTCCTCCTCTTCCTCCTCCTCCCCGGCTGTGGGTGAACCTGCGCTACGGGCTCTTCACCGACTCGGGGGGGGGTTGGTTTGTTTGTATATTTGTTTAAGGCAAAGAGAGAGAAAGAGAGAGATCTTCCACCCGCTGAAGCACAATTCACTATGATCGTACTCGCATCCAGCACTGGAAGCCGGTTGGATTTCGTGTCTCAGTCCAGGGTGTTTTTCTTGCAAACCTTCATTTGGATTTTATGTGCTACAGTGTGCAAAGCGGAGCAGTATTTCAATGTGGAGGTAAGATCAGCCGGATGCCTGTGCGAGCGTGTGTGCTTTCCCCTCTCCCTTTCCTCCCTTCCCTTTTTTTATGTCCCTTAAATCAAATCAAATAGCCAACCAGCCATGTCTTCCAGCAGCCAGGGCATACGTCTGTGTAGGCTTTCCTTCCAGCAGCCGGTAGCTAGCTCCCCTCCCCTCGGTGCCCCGCCTGATGGATGCGTTTCAGCCGGAGATCCCGTTATCCCGGCAGCGCGATGCCGGGCGCTGGAGCGCAGCCCGTGCCTCCCGCTGCCCTCGCCCACCGGAGACGGGGAACCCTCACCGGGGCATGGAGGAAACCTGGGGCGCAATATGTAGCTCAGGGAAGGCTCGGTAAATGTCTTAGACTTAAGATACCGCTATATTGTTGAGTCTCCCCAGCCTTTTTTGTTTTGGTTTGGTTTGGGGGTTTTGTTGGTTTTGTTTTTTTTTTTTCAAAGAAGAATGAATGAAAGAGCGTTATGGGGACAGGAGGAAGGAAACTTGAGATTTTTGGCACGTTTCTTTGTGGTAGAGTATTTGAAAGAAATAAGATCTTTTTCCCATTTAAATGTAAGAGAAAGAGTTGCCACTAGAAATAGTGAAACAAACGGCATAAAGGTGCAACTACTGCTCAGAAGTTAGGGGGTGTGGAGGACAAGGAAACAGTATTTTTCCAAGTGAAAATGGAGATTAAAATGTGGGATTATCTAGATGGGGCAAATCCTAAGAGTTTACAGTGACAATTCAGTGAACATCCATTTTCAGTCATCTTTGTCTACCAGTTTTCCCATCAGGAGTTTTTACATAGTGCTTCCACTTAACTAATGTTTCTGTACTGACTTTTATCATCTTTGCATATATTCTTTCCTCCTTTTTCTCCATCCCATCACTCTATTTGTTCTGCTGTGATCCCTTATTCTATCTCAATGTGAGGCGTCTATTTCTTTCTTCTTTTCCTTATCAATTCAACTTCTTGATTTTTGTTATGTCTCTGTAGTTTATATGTGCACTTTCAACTTCTAATAATTAATTCTAGTTTTCTGTTAGATCGTTCTGTTCCATCACTTTCTTCTGTCCTGCCAATCCCACTCAAAACTTTCTGCTGCACGAGGCTTTTTTGTTTGTAGTCTCTTTTGTTGACTGGGTTCCCATAATTCTCTCAGAGAACTGAAGTCTGTGTCCCTGTCTCACACATATGCACACTTGCTTGTTTTATATGAGCTCTTGTTCTCACTCAGTGACACACATTCTTGCTCCCTTCTCTGACAAGATTGCTTGTGCAGATGCTTCTCCATTCCTAGACTGTCTCCCTTTTTGTCTAAAGTTCTTACCTGTATGTCTTCTCCCTCTGCCTCATGAAAGATCACGTCAAATGCATAAAGAACCCACTTTTTCTTTCTCCATGTCTGCTTTCATCCTAGCCGTTCCATCTCTACAGGCAGTTTCCTTTGCCACATGCAATTTTCTCAGATTAACAACAATTAGCTTTTTTCTTTGACTTCCATCTCTCCAGAAAGTATTGTCTTTTTACTCCATCATAGAGATATCTCCTGATTATAAATCTGAGCCTTTTTTGTCTGTCATCTGTAGTCTAGTCACTCATTTGATCATTATCACAGATGTGCATCTCTGCTTCTATTTGATTGTAAGCTCTTTGGAGCAGGACTCATCTTCTCACATGTTTATGTGTTGTGTACCATGCTCAAATCTGCATGACAATTGTGAGACTTTTGCTATATGAATATTAAAGCTGCATATTTCAGAGTACACATTGAAGTTTTATCGTTCTTCTGCTCACGTCCTCAGCTGTCTTTACTGATGAGGAGGGGAAGGAGCATGGAAGTGAGGAAGTTCCTCTCTGTATCCTCCCCAGGCTTCACAGGCTGGCCCCCTGCAGAGTATAGGGATGAAATTCCAGCAACAGAACTTTCTCCTCCCACAGCAGTCTGCTTTGCTGGCATCTGGCTCTGCTGGAGAGACGGGCGGCAGATGGAGCTAGTGTGGGAGGAGAAAAAGATTGGTTTAGTCAAGTGGAATATGAACAGGAGGCCAGCTCCAGTTAGGAGGAGGTTTTCTGAGGAAAGAAGGGAAACACTTTCATTTTTGCCACCTCTTCCATATGGAAAACAGCGCATTTTGAGGGCAAAGGCAATATCAGGAGCAAGAAACACTTAGATAGAATGAAGTAGTATGTATGTGTGATGAGGGCGCATATTTCTTCTTTTTGAAATATGCCATCTCCTGCTCTTCTTTCCAGCCCTTCTGAAAACAAAGTGTGTTGTCATATGCCAATGCTTTCAGTGTCTTCATATTTAAGTCTTTGAGCCACACATTGCTGGGAGCCAGAAGAGTGTTCCAGGGGATTAGTCTATTATTTGAGTGTTGTCCTAATATGGGGCTTTTCACTAGGTCACTGCCTTTGACTACTGCCAGTGACATGGTCCTGGGCTTAATCAACCTGAGAGTTGCCCCAGAACAGCCATTGTCATGTTCACATTGTTTGAATAGTGCTGAAAACTCAATTTTCTTTTTGCTGGGAAAAGCAAAGTCTAAAAGCATGGGAAATTTGAGGCAAAGGACTTGGCAACAGCAAGTATGCATTGTCCTGTGTAATTCTGCATGTCAGCATAAGTGCATAAAGCAGTTGTACTTCACAGTAATTGCAAAAATATAACAAAGATTTCTTATGACGATGAGAATAAGTATGTAAAGTAGGCTTCAGGAAAGCAGTGGTGTGCATATAGTTGAATGAAATGTCACTGAAAAAAGTGCTTAGAATGCAGATTTTTTTTTCATTCTTTCTTGTCTTTAAATATAGATAATACCTGTTGAACATTATAAAATGTAGATATCATTTATTTCCTCTTGTTCTGTCTTGTTTAATCCGCCTTCCTGATTGATAGGTAAAATCTGTATAATCTTGTTGAATTTTTTGGTTTGTTTCAGTGCTGTGAACCAGGGCAATTCTTAGGAGATACTGCTGTAACTCAAAGATATTAAATAATAATGTTTCCTTTTAAAAGTAAGCACAAAGCTGAAGTTTACAAGCTTGTACGAACATCACCGTTCCTTGTAATTTGGTTGTCGCTTTGTAAAATTTCTTTTAGCCTAACAACTGCATGGACAAATTCCTCAAGTGTCCAATGATAGCTGAACTGTTGATCCTGGAATGTGTTCATGTATGTGGTGTTTCATGTAGTAAACACAGCAGAGTAGGATTCACATCACAAGAGGGGCACACTTGCACTCTGCATCAGTGAGAGCTTTGTAGTAAAGCTTCATGACAGATAATCGTAACTGATAGGTTAAGAAATCCTGATGAAGTTTAGGAATCACATAGTCATATGTGTAGGAAGGCTTTTACATTAATTTTCAAAGAGCATTGATTACCAGTGGCATTATTGTGAGACTTTGTTTCTGACATCATGAGAAAAACTAAGGACTACACTACAGTAGTTCAGCCACTTTTCAGGGCTGAGCTATTGTTCCAAAACAATAACTTCATTGAGTAAGTATATTAGAGGAAGACTATGTCATCAGTGTAGAGTCTTTCTGCTATTTTAAACTATTTCTGTACACTAGCAAGAGAGGATGTCCATCAGTGAGATAGTGAATGGAATAACGCTGTGTTGCTCAAAGATAACTCCTTTGCATGTTACTGGGAATGTTTGTAGGTGGTCTTTCACAAATATCGTCCTTCTAGTATATATAGATATATATGCTTTCCTAAACCAAACAATGTTGCACTGTTTGACCTGGTGTTCATCTGTAAATTTGACTCCTAATGTCATCCATTAGTTTTTGTATATACTTGAATAATAAGTATGTTTAATTAACTATTAAATATTCAATATAAAAAATGAAAACCAATGCTAATATTTTGTTATGGGAAAAATGGTTATTGAAACAAGAATACCTTGGTCAGAAGACAG
The DNA here is from genome assembly GCA_013400975.1 of Atrichornis clamosus. NCBI lineage: Eukaryota > Metazoa > Chordata > Aves > Passeriformes > Menuridae > Atrichornis > Atrichornis clamosus. The sequence goes on from WBMZ01000903.1 coordinate 4,527, forward strand.
GATCAGCGTGAATCTAGAATATGATTGATCTCCGGAATCTAATACTGCCTACTCTTACTCAGCTGAGTATCTGCCTCAACCCTGTCGAGGAAAGAAATGTTTTTAGAATTGCACCTAGTTTCATTGACTGTATCTGTGATGTGGGAAACACTAGAGAGAAAGCATGCCTCATCATCTCTCTCCTCAAGCTGGCAGTTATGCTCTATTTTCCTCCTTCTAATGCTAAATGTATAGACACTTGAATCCCTAGGGGAGGTCTTAAAATTACTTGTATTTTAGTGTAACCAGCTCTTTAAAGCAAAACGGTCGTCTCCCATTTTCAGAAGTGGGATAGTTAAATTGCATATTGTGGAACAAACACAGTGGAGTCCAAACTTCAGAAAAATACCATCAGTTTCCTCCATAGTAATAAGTGTCTGAGAACCTCATTGTTTTCACTGTTAATAAATTTTACAATTAGCCTCCAGCTCCTGCTGAATGGTAATGCGTGACCTTTTATTCCATAAGCTCTTAGTCTTTTAAGCTTAAAACCAGACCAGTTTCATTCTTCAGCTGGTAACTGAAAATGAATTAACATTTGGAAGGGGAAAAAAATCCTCCAGTATCACCTTTACACTTTGCAACAAGTAGGCTTGGTTGTGAGATTTCTAGGCACAACACAATACTTCTGTAATTCATTAAAATGCAAGCTGAAAACAATGGAAAAGCAATTAAAGTGGTTTTGGTATCAATAGTACCATGTGTTCTAAAAGGAATTTGCAGGATCTTCTGCATTCTTTACAGTTGCAGTCAGTATGCATGATCCTCAGTTACTTAAATTCTGAATCTCATGCTTGCATAAGGTATCAAGTAAATGAACTGGACTTTTGTTAGAACAAGTTCGAACTGAAATCATTATAAGGGTGGAGACAAGTTACTGAATCAGGTGATGAACGTGATTAGTGGGTGAAATATTAGTCAAGGAAAATATAGATATCATACGATGTATTTCCTGTTTGCTTATTGATGTAATACAGATACAAAGAAAAGCTTCTGTAAAGGTCTCTGATGAGCAGATATATCTGGATAAGGAAAATAATTGGAAAGTTATATGTCTGATGGTAGGCAACAGAATGCTTTTCTATCAAAGAAGGTGAATACCTACTTTATAATGAACTGGCTCTCATTTGATGTGAAGAAGTACATGTATAGACTACTAGTTGTTAGAGTACGTTTTCTACTGTAAAGTATGAGATTATTTTGTGCTATTAAGGTTGCAGAGTTCATGGATTCTGTTTCCTGTGTTTTTTTCAAAGGCAGGTTGGAAAGGTCCCAATTCTTGTGAGTTCACAGTTGACATAGCATGTTATACCTTAGGTGCAAAAATTTGTTTATTATTGTTGTTCATCCTGTTTTCCCACTGCAAATTTTTGACAGTTTAGTGTTTAAGCATCGCAGCTTTTAGTGAATCTCAATCCTACTAAAGAAAAGAATAAAATGGTTAACAAGATTTAAGTAATCACCTTTTGTAGTGCGAGATAAACCTACAAAAACATGTTCTCATAATGTTTTCTGACATAAGAGCTTACCAAAATAAATACAAAATTTGTTAGCCCACCAGTAAATCTTGAACGAGGCCAAGCTCTCCCCATTCCATTATTTGGAAGGCATAACGTAAAACTCCTGCATAACCATTCATTGTTTATTCAAAGTGGATATACTGTGTTCTTTAACTGGTTTAAGATTTATGCTGCTCTTTGTCAGTTTTAGCTGAATCCATCTAAAAGGTCAGTACTTGCTCTAGGCATCTCAGCTCTGCTTATGCACTCAGCAAGACTGTGTTGTAAGAGTTTATAAAGATAGAATGTGGTATTATATAGATTCTAAAGCAGTTCAAACTGCATCTGGTTTTAGTATTTTAAATTCTGTCTCATCCTTCTACTTTACCGAATGATCATATTGTGGTGTTAAACACTGGAGGATTTTGTGTTGATACTGTTTGAAGATCCTTAAAGACATAATGTAACTTTAAAAAAATTATTTTAATTAACCTATTTAAATGGCTTAAATCTTCTCAGCTCTCTGTTTCGGATTCCTGTTTATTGTCTAGCCTGTTTGGCATCCTCAAACTGCACTGTTGACCATAATCTGAAGGAGCAGGTTGATTCTGTTTAATTTGTTATCTGTGATATGTCAAATGACAGATTTGGTTTCATTTTGTATAAGGAAGGCCAGGATTAGTGCTGCAAACATGATTTTAGTTGGCACTGAAATGGATTTGAAAAATAATTATGATTAGAGCTTTATCCTTTAAAGAGAGGTCACGCTATTTGGAACCTTTATTTATTGGTTGCCTAGCAACTGTTCATTCATGTTCCTGCTTATCATCATTCATTGTAAGCATCTTTGCTGTACACTAAGAGCAATTAAGTGGCAACAATTTATTTCTGTGATGAATTAAATTTGACATAAATTACAGATGGAAAAAATTAATTCTGTAGTTTTACTTATTAACAAAAATTGTTGGTACAATGTTTCTTTGCTTATTAGCATCTGGTTTATACCAACTGAGGAGTTAACTGCACTTTAGCTGTGATCATAATGTTTCTAGCATACCTTTTGAGGTGTTACAGCACATAATTGATTTAGGGTCTTGCTCATGTGTTTTTGCCATGTTTAGAAGCTCCTGTTAATGTAAAGATCAAGGCTTCAGGGTGTGAGGAAATTTATGTCCCGTTGATTTCAGTGCTTAATATTAGGCAAAACAATACCAAGTACTGAGGCTTGAACCCGGTTATTGGGAAAGAGGTTTAACATCCTAGAGTTAAAAATGCTGTGCTAGGGAATGTGCAGCTGAAGCAATAAGCTGCAATAGCTCTGAAGAACATTAAAGTCACTTGATGCTTTCTCTCTGTAGAACAATAGCAGTTTTTAATAGCAGTGAAAAAAAATAAAGCATATTATTCGACAATTGTTTTGTGACTGTGAATGAAAAATATATTGCTTTCTGTATTAATTCATTATGAATCATACTATGATTGACCCTTGTGTGGAACAGCAGTGTGGAATGAGACAGTTGGGTTATGGAGTATTTGTAGAATATGTCTTTGTAAGAAATATTGGAGAAAATTCCATATGTAATCTTAAAGGAACATCTGCACGGTATGGCCAGGGTGGAAATAGATTTGTGTCTCTGCTACTCCCTCTTGGTAGCATTGTCTCTATACTGGTTGGCTCAGAGCTTTGGGAAAGAGGCCATCTCTATCCACATGGATGACAAGAAGGTTATCAGGAGTAGTCAGCGTGGATTCACTAAAGGAAAATCATTCTTGACCAACCTAGTTACATTCCATGATGAAACAACTGCCTGAACAGATGAAGGGAGAGCAGGGGATATTGTCTCCCTTGGCTTCAGCAAGGCTTTTGACACTGACTCTCACAACATCCTAACAGGCAAACTCAGGAGGTGTGGACTGGGTGAGTGCACAGAGAGGTGGATTGAGAACTGGCTGAATGGCAGATCCCAGAGGGTTGTAATCAGTGGCACAGGGTCTAGCTGGAGGCCTGTCACTGGTGGTGTCCCCCAAGGTTCAGTACTGATCCAGTATTGTTCAACTTACCCATCAATGACTTGGACAAAGGGGCAGATGCCTCCTCAGCAAGTTCCCTGACAACACAAAGCTGGGAGGAGTGGCCGATACCCCAGAGTGCTGTGCAGCCCTTCAGAAGGGCCTCAACAGGTTGGAGAGATNTTTGAACCTGAAATTCAACAAAGGCAAATGCAGGGTCCTGCACCTGGGGAGGAATAACCACAGGCACCAGGACAGGCTGGGGGCAGACTTGCTGGAAAAAAGCTCTGTGGAGAAGGACTTCTAGAGAAGGGGTTCTGGTGAACAACAAGCTGTCCATGAGCCAGCTCTGTGTCCTTATGGCCAAGAAGACCAGTGGTATCCTGGGATGCATTAGGAAGACCGTAGGCAACAGGTCAAGGGAGGTGATCCTGTTGCTCTGCTCAGCCCTCATGAGGCCACATCTGGAGCGTTGTGCACAGTTCTGGGCTCCTCAGTACAAGAGAGACATGTAGCTCTTGGAGTGGGTCTAGCAGAGAGCAAGAAAAGATGATTTAGGGGCTGGAGCATCTCTTAGGAGGAAAGGCTGAGACCTGAGTTGGGTCTGTTCAGCCTTGAGAAGAGATGACTGAGAGGGGCTCTCAGCAGTGTCTGTCAGTATCTGAAGGGAGGGTGTCAAGAGGATGGAGCCAGGCTCTGCTCAGTGGTGCCAGGCAATAGGACAAGAGGCACCAGACAGAAACTGATGCACAGGAAGTTCCACCTGAATACGAAGAAGAACTTTACGGTGCGTGTGACTGAGCACTGAAACAGATTTCCCAGAGAGGTTGTGGAGGCTCCCTCACTGGAGATACCAAGAACCATCTGGATGCAATCCTGTGCCAGGTGCTTTGGGAAGACCCTGCTTGAGCAGGGAGGTTGGACCAGATGACCCACTGTGGTGACTTCCAACCTGAGCCATTCTGTGGTTCTGTGAAAGCATGTCCCTCTGGGACTGATGCCCTCTTCTTTGAACTTCTTATTGTATTATCTCACCAGTACTCATCCTGTCATGCCTCAGTTAAGGGGGAACAAAGTAACTGCTGTAAGACAAATCTATATCAATTTTCATCAGATTTTCCCACTCATGTGACATGTTGGTAATACGTGAAGATTCTGTGTTGCGTAGTTTTTTGCGAAACAGTTGGACTGGTTACAAAGCTGCATAGATAATTTGAAAAGAAATGCTAACCTCAGAAAATCTGGTCTTTAATATTTTTTTCTTTTGATTTTGTAGGAAAAAAATTGTTTTATTTCATTGGTACTGTTCATTTTTGCTGGGATGTAATCAGAAATTCACTTACAGGTGTGAAATATAGATTGGCAAAGAGAAGACTTAATTTTTCAGAAAATTACCAGCTGAAAAGCAGACATAAAATTATTACTCTTTAAAACATAGATAGCAAAACAGAAAAACAAGCCTCCCTTTCAATGGGGAGGAAGAGACTTCATTTAAATGTATTGGTGGATATTTATAAAGTGTACAACAGAGGAAATTGCTTTCTTTTTGTATGCCATCCAGATCTGAAGGTGACGATTGTGTCACACTTTTCTTTCTTACTTCAGAGATTGGTTGTGTGATGCTCTTCTAGGAAATTGCTTTGACCCACTGTCTTTGCAGAGAAATTGACAGATTGTATCTGTCTGTGTGGTGGTTTACATTTAATTGCAAGTGAAAGAAATGATCTTACACACAATAAAATGTATTATTATTACGAGAAGTAATCGAATTATTTTGCTAACTGTGCAGCATGATTTTGGTCTTGGCAAGTGAGGCTTTTTTTTTCCTCTCATTAATTCTATGTATTTAGGAAAATTAAATAATAAAAAACCCCTCCAAACTAACCCAGAACAATGTCTCACTTTTTGTTTTTCCTTATTGATTATGAAGTGTTCTGCTCTGATAACTCTGTCCTTCATTACTTCTACGTGACATGTCAGCTTTGGAAAGGTCTTTACTATATTTTTCTCCATTGCATATATTTTTGAATATGTAGGGAAAAGGATGTGATTTTAGTGATTGAGGCATTGTGCTGGGAGGCTGGAGATCCAGATTGTGTGTCCAGTTCCATCATGAGTCTTCATATTGATCATGTAGTTTATCCATTTTTGTGACCTAGCTTGTACAAATGTGCATTGAACTAATTGAAGAGTATTTTCAGTCTTTTCCAGTACATGTCAAGAGCAATGGTAGAGAAGTGATGCAAAAGAACCAGGAATATATCTTCATCATTCCCTTATCTTGGGACTGTTTAACTTTGTCTTAGTTT
>WBMZ01000909.1:837-12220 GCA_013400975.1 Atrichornis clamosus
GTTGGAGAAGTTTCTTCATGGAAAAGGCTGTCCAGCCCTGGCACAGCTGCCCAGGGCAGTGGTGAGTGCCCATTCCTGGAGGGATTTAAAAGCCCTGTGGATGTGGCACCTGGGGACAGGGGTGGCCTTGGCAAAGGTTCTTCCCCCAGAGGGTGGTGGCCACTGAACAGGCTCCCAGGGAATGGGCACGGCCCCAAGGCTACCAAAAAGCTCCAGGAGCATTTGGACAACGCTCCCAGAGACAGGATGGGATCGCTGCCCTGGACTCGATGATCCCTGAGGGTCCCTCCCACCCAAGGCATTCCATGATTCCACGAAAACGTCTCGAAATTTTGTAAAAGCCCATTTTGAATGCACTGCTGTTGCAATTCAAAATTCTTTTCAGTGCTTAAAGAAGGAAAGCCAGGTGAACACGCGGGAGCCCCTGGCCAGGTGGGCTCACACACACACACGGAACCGGTGGCAGTGCAGGAGCCAGGGAAGGTGTGGCTGTCCCCCAGACAAAGCACTCGTGCACGGTTGACTCACAGGTTTTATTTACACTTGTCTACAGAATCATTTTGCCTCACACGTTCTCTAAACCAAATGAACCATCACCCTCCTTTGCCTGTGGCCTAGCGGCTGCTAAATTTAAAACCTCTCATCTGTTAAGTACAGCAACAATTGGAATACAAAGCACAAGAAAACCCAAGGCTAACAACAGAGCGTCTACTTGATCTGGTTTGTACAGTTTAGTTGGACGTTGAAGTCAGAGGCACAGTTACAGACTAACCTGCTCTTGTGCAACCTACACACACTTAGCATGGGAATTAGAGAGAAAAGAAAGCATTAAAGAAGAAACTGCATTTTTTCTGCAAAAGGATTTATCAAAATACTTCTACACCAAAAACATTTCGCTTCTAGACCAGTCCGTAAGACGTGTCTCCAAAAAAAAAAAAGCAAATAAAAGCAGAATGGAGTTTTAAATTTTTGCTCCGTTTGTTTCTGTGCAGTTTATCAAAACAAGCAGCAAATCTGGGAGTTTTACTACTGAAATAAATGCAGCTTTATTGCTCTTTGCTTGCTTAAAAAGAATTTTCCTTACCATACTTACCTTGTGATGGCACTGAAGAAACTTAAACCTTTCTTAACCAAACGGAGCTCAAGAGAGACCAAGTTTTACACTAAAATGGATTCCACAAAGCATTTTAAGCCATAAATTATGTTGAAGGGAAAAAGAAGGATCGATGAAGAACAGATGCCAGAACTTTCTACACAGTTTATTCATTCTCATTCTTAAAGAAAAATAAAATGGAGATACCTTGAAAATTTTAGTCAGCCCCCAAGGAGATTTTACAGACGGCCTGCAGAAGCATCCCTTGATTCCAAGGAGCTAGTTCCATACTCCTCCAGCTCAAGAGCAGATCCTAAGTGATCCATTTAAAGACGGGATTGTGGAGTCCGGGGTCTGGAAACCACCCCAGCCCACGGGCACTCAGCTGGCTGCAAACGTCCTCGCTTCCCAGGAGTGAAGGCTAATTCCCTCTACGGAATCATGATGGCCTGGGGGCTCTGAGAGCTGCTAAAGAGGGGTGTCCATCTACACTGGTACTTCTACACGGCAAAATGAAACGTCCTCAGCCCCAGGACCTCGCTGCTGTCACCAGGTGACCCCAGCCCTGCCCCTGCTGTGGTCCCTTGGCAGCTCTGGAAGCTCACGGCTTCCTCCTCGGCACACAAAGAGCTGTGCCAGGACATTCTCAACCTGCTCCTACCTCTGAGGGAGCCAGGAATGGAGAACTGATCTTTACAAATAATAAACCCCTTCCAACACCACAGAACGTCCCCCTCTGCCGGGGAGTTTATGGCTTAAAATGCTACCTCACTGTGTGGGTGATGGATGAACAAAGCTGCAGTTTGCCAGAAAGCAAGGACAGACATGCACCTCTACTAGCAGATTTAGCACTTCTGACCAAGTAAGACACCAACTTCTGAAAAATGTCTCATGCACTGACTGGAATTTTGGTGGGTTTTTTTGTAAATGTGAGCTTTAATACATTATTTCTTTTTAGAACTCGTACGGGAACCAGAATGGGAGGATCCGGAGGAAGATCTGCGGCGTCTGCAAGATACAAATGGAGAAAGCATGCAAGGAAATAAGTGGGAGTTATCCCAGCATCCCCTCTGAGCAGTCTGCATCCTACAATAGCTGGAAGCCAAGTATATCTCATAGGGGCCTTACAAGAACATACAAGTAACTTTAAGCCACTAATTTAATACTAAAATTCTAAGTTTAATACTGAGAGTAGAATACAATTTCTAAGTGCAGTATTTACTTATGAAAAGAATTCAGTAATGTACACATTAACACTTCCACACACTGAGAGAAGGGTGAGCCAGGTCTTTCTACGGAACATGCTCCTACCAGGAGGGATTTCATTGGAGGGGGGAAAAATAATAATGATTAAAAAAAAAAACCAACAATTGAAGAGGGTTTAATAGGAAGTAAGAGTAGGGGAAGTGAGGAAACTACTTTGACTATCAGAATAACTGATCAGATTCAGTTCTCTCCCAGTGAATCTCAGTCCTTGGAATAAATAAAACAAAACATCACACGTTTCAATACAGCCATTCTTATCTACATAAACCCAAACCTTTCGGGTGACCGTGATCTCGACCGTCTTTTTTTGCGATCACCAGATGAGGAGGATCTAGAGCGGCTCCGCTTCTTGCCTCTCTCGGGGGAAGATGAGGAGCGGGAGCTGGAGTAAGATCTTTTCCTTGGGGTGGAAGACCCCCTGTAGGACCTGGAGCTGGATCTTTATTGATTAAGAAATAAATCAGATTTAATTCTGGTATCGTGGAGAAAGCACAAAGAAAGAACAAGCAGAGACAGTTTTCCTCAACACTCGCTACTCTGTTACAGCAGGGTTCTGTGAAATGAGCCTGGGCGGTTCCATACTTACTCCCGAGTTCTCTGCCAGGGTAGTTTTCCTAATCAATTTTCCTCAATAGTATTTCATGATAAATGGGCCACCAATGGTCTGGAAAGCTCTTCCCAGCACTCCCCAAAGTGATCCATTTTGGCAAAAAGGCTTTGGAAGACGGCCAGGAAGTTGCCTCTGTAAGGACCTTCCTCAGCAGTTAAACTCACACAGCAAAGTGGCTTGAAAATCAGAGAGCTGAAGCTGATTTAACCACGTTCCACTTGACCTTAATGGGTGTTTCACACTGGGGTATTCATCTGACTCAAACAGTACAAAATTCAGCAGTTTAATTTACAAATCTCAAACTAAATTTGTGTAGAGAGCAAAACCTTCCTCAACCAAAATACTGCAAAAAGCCTCTTGGAATACACTCAAAATATTTTAAAACATCTCTTGGGATACAGTGCCCCTGTGGTGGGGCACAGGGACACCTTTCCTCTTCCCAAAAGCAGGGATTCCATCCCGTGCTGACCCTCAGGGGATAATCCACAGCACGCTCCTGCCACCAAAGGGTGGTGGCACCATTTGTGATCCTCCTCTCCAACTCAAGCTTCCTAATTTAGAGTTTTGGGATTCTCTGCATGCAGGGAGAAGGGGCAGCTCTTCATTCCATCGCAGAGGGAACGCTCTACCAATGGAATGCCTGTGCAAGGACACCTCAAATGTGCTTTTGCTGCTGAGCCCTGCACAGCCCAGCGAGAGCTCTGCACAACTCAGCTCAAACTGCTCTCAGCTTCTCCCAGCATTTACTATCAGCATTTCCCAGGATTCCCCCAAGGTTCCAAAGGAACGGCTGCACTGTCTCGTGGAAGGTACAGGATTATGACTAAACACAAAACCAGAAGCACAGAGGAATCTCTAATGTTCTTCCACACCGAGCAGCCCAAGTGGAAACAGGAGAAGCACCCAAAATGCCTGAAGCAGGTAACCATGCACTCAGATCCTTCGCTCCACACTGCAGCTCGGTGGCGTCCGCTCGTCCGGCTTAGGCCGGACTTAACCTCTTCCACCAAAACCTGGCCTTCTCAAGAAACACCTCTGTGGTGGCAACAGCCTCGTGCAGAGCCCCCAGGAATTCTGACTTCCAAGATAAAAAGGAGTTAATGTTTTTACGAGGAGCTCAATGAGCAGTTGGTCCTTGTGCCCCTTCCTCTGTGCAAGGACAGAGTGGTACCTCATTCACCTGGATTTCGACCCACGAGATCGAGACTGTTCTCTGGAGCTGGAGCGGGATCTTGATCTGGAACTGGAAGAACTCCTGGAATGGGACCTGCAACAACATGGGAGATTTTTTTCCAGTGTCTGACTTGCATTTAGCAGAGTTACTGCTCCTGAGAGCAGCAGACACGAGGCAGTAACACCATTTGAGTCACTAAAATGACAATTCCCTCCTGCCCCCCAGCATCAACAGAGCACATTTTAAACCAGACACTTTTACATAGCAGGAGATGCATTAAAAACATTATAAAAAATCAGCTTCAGATTATATCACCCAAAACAAAGCACAGTGAAACAGGACTGCAATTACTTGGCAAAAAGAAATAACTGCATACCTATCCATTATTTCATTAAATCAATTCCTTAATTTGTGCCTTAACTGGAAACCCATCAGTTTTTTTGCAAGGCAGAGCAGGTAGGAGCGTTGGGATTGACCAGCTCAGTTTTACCCCTGTCAGTTCTCACAAGCACTTTGTCATCAGCTTCATGTTTCCATACAGATTTTCCCCCACATTAAAAATGAAGTAGTTAATTTGGGGCTACAATAGCTACAATGGCTACAATGGCTACAATTGTTAGCCATAGCTAACACTACTTGTAACTAGACAAAATTATTTCCCAGTTTTTCACCGATGGATTTTCTTTAAAGCACAAACCACAAGAGAGATGTAACAATGGCAGTGGGCTCCAGCAACCACTGTAAACAAAGGCATTGCAAACAAATTCTAAAAATATTTTAAGGAAAAATATATTCTACTTGCTCTCAAATTATAGTTACCATGACTGTTTCATTTTATTGAGCAGGACACAAGCAGTATGAACATTTGCTAGCTAGGAAATCTATCTAAACCTTGTGAAAACCCACAACAAAGTATCCACATGTGACAACTGATATTTCCAATTATCTGTAGCTAGAAGCAAAAAGTTCAAGAGGAAGTTGAAACTCTGTTAGGAAAACCAACTTTTTACTAAGCTGTTAATATTTGTGGGTTAGTGACCACAGCCCTGGGCAGGTGAGGCTGTTCCACGTCCTGGGAGTCTCCCACCCCCACATCAAGCACTACACTCAAAGTGCTCTTGTGGGAGGGAGGGGAGGCTGGTGATGGGGATTGTGAGGAACACAAGAGGCAGCAAGGGCACGATCCCACAGTGATGGGGAGAAGCCAAGCCAGAGACTGTGGCTGACCCCTGGTTACCAGAGGGACTGCAGAATTTGGGCAGTGACAGCACTGAGAGCGGAGAGGGGCAATGATAAAGCTGGGAAGATCAGAAGAAACTTGAACTTTATATATATCCGAATTTAATAAATGACCCAGTGAGCTTGTACTGATTAATCAGGATCCTCCTTGAATGAACTGTAAGGCAGCTCAAAAGCTCCAATATTAATTACATCACATGATTTCAAAGCATTGATTGAACTGTTCATTTATTACTGAATTTAAATAGTAATGAGAGAACTTAAGTCTGCTCAGCAGACCTTTGTGTGGTCCCACATAAACCTTCAGTGTTATCAGAGAACTTCAGGCTGCTTTGGGATGGGAGGGACCTTAAAGCCCATCCTGTTCCACCCCCTGCCATGGGCAGGGACACCTCCAACTATCCCAGGCTGCTTCAAGCCCTGTCCAACCTGGCCTTGGACACTTCCAGGGATGGGGAGGTTCTGACAATATTGCTACTGCACTGAAAGTCTTGTCATTTGCCATTAAACCAAGTTCAAGTTTCTTTATTCCCAGGCTATTCCCACTGTGTCCTTTCAGTGAATCTGCCTGGGCTGCATCGTCACTGCCTCTTGTGCCACCTCCTCCCACTCCAGCAATGCCACCTTCTGTTCAACAACTGAACCACAGATGGCCAGCAAGTCTGAAAAACCTGAAAACAAGTTAGAGTTTTAGATTCATGTGAAGGATTCAATAAACATCAAAAATTCACCAAAACAAGAAGAAGACACCCGGAGCCTCCCCGCCACGGCCCCGAGAGAGCCCTGCAAATTCCGTACACAGCATTATTGACATCATCACACTCAAACCGTAAGGCAGTCAAGACAAGAAGGAAATAAGGAAGTCAGATACTGACATTTTGCCTGGCGTTACCCTGGACCTGTACCCGTTTACCTGGACCTAGACCTTGAGCTCGAGTGAGAGGATGAGCGCGAGGACGAGCGCGAGTGGGAGGAGCGGGACTTGGAGCGGCTGCGCCTCGTGGGCTTCTTCTTCTTGTTCGTGTCCTCCTCCTCACTGGCATCCAGGTTGTACTTGGACAGGTCAGCATCGTCTTCATCCTCATCCTGCAGTGTGCACACACACCACACACTTAGGCAATGCTTTTGGTTTCCCTTCAGTTTTTACTTGTCCTATTGTTTATTTCCTGCCGTTTCCCAACCTTTGAAAATTGAACTGAATTTAATGAGATCCCACAGTTTTAAGGAATCAAAGCACTAAAACCCCTGCAAAACCCCTCACTTCTGTTATTTAATGAAGCTCATGAAAACACAGACACATTTTTACCACTTAAATGAATGTTCACCCTCAAAATCTCTAACCAAAGCCCAATTCTGCAGAGACAGGTTTTGTATGCAAGGTTTGGTGGCTGCTGTGTCAAACACGGCCATATGCAAATGTCTCTGCAGGGCTGCTGCCCAAAGATGTGGAAAATCCAATAAGTGATGCTCATATATTTCAGGAAAGATGAAAAAACCCCTCAGAATATTTTATTTCCTTTTATGAAAAATAAATCTGATGTGGTTTTAAAAGCCTAAGAAGAAAACTCAAGAGCATTCCCTATACATGGTAACCACAAAAATAAATTCCAAAGAAAGGTCTTGGAGTTTTGGATTCTGATCTCAGATAAGCTTGTAATTTATGGTTTAAGAAACTGCACATTTTTGAATGCAGGTATTTAGAACAAAGCAGAGCTTGTGCACATCTTTTCCAGCAGCTCTGGGCACTGTTATTCCAAGAGCTCTGCTCTGGAGGCAGCTGCAAACACAGACCAGCCCCTCCCCCTGCTCCTGAACAGCACTGCCATCATGATTAAAAACTGCCTTCAAAATAACAAACCATCCTACCTCATCCAACTTATATTTGGAGAGATCTTCATCCTCATCCTCCTCATCCTCCCCTTCAGATTCCTTATCTTCCACTTCCTTCAGGATAGATGCAGGACCCACCGGCTTCCCCCGGTACTTTTTCTTTTTGCGCCCAAACTAAAGGAATTTGATGTCATTAGAACAGGATTTCAGCAAAAATAATCACCCACTGCCTTTTCTGATAATACTTCTATGAGAAGATAAGTACACATCAATTTAAAAGAAGCTCTTGCTCCAATGGAAAGGGAAGTCTCATGGAACATCAATTAGCAACAAGAAACTTTTAAGCAGATGTTTGTCTTGGGAACAGTTAGACTCCACAGAGGAGATGAACCGGAATCTGAGCATTTTGCCTTTGAATTTTATGGGATATCCTTGTAAAACAGTGCTGAACACGCAGCACAAGAAGCAACTTTACTCTCCAGAGTAATCCCTGCCCCTGCCCGTACCTCATCGTACTCCCCGTCGGACTCTTCCCGTTCTATGTACTCCACGTTCTCCCGTTCATTAAATCCTCCTCCATAGCCTTTGAAAGGGGGAAAAACAACACAATCTCTTGAGCTGCACCAAATTCTGCTGCTTTAAGCCCATGAACTTCTACAGGGGCTCTGGAAACCCTCGTGGAATTATAAATATGCTGTAAGGACATAACAGGATCCCAGGAGGAACATGAATTGTTCCCACACACGTTTATTAAATACAGTTCCTCAGAAACCTAATTGAGCACAGCAGCAGGAATGTTTAAAGGAATGGAAAAAGAATAAAAAGTGTTTCAGGATTACAGCTGTGCCCAGAACCAGCTTCCCAAAGGGCTCCCAAAGCTGCCTTGGGGTGGGTTCACACAGGAATGTCTCCAAGGGGCTGCAAGGAAGGGCACCATCCTCAAAACCCAAAATCCCACCCCAGAGCAGCCAGGCGGGGGGAGCACTGAGGGGAACACCAGGGAGGTGTGTACATATATATGTATCTATCTATCTATCTATCTATGTATATATTTGGCTGCACTGAGTTGTACAACAGCCAATTTCTGCCTTAAGAATCTTCCTATTCCTTGTCACAAGGGCAGTGGAAAACTTCCAGGGCTCATTTCCATCCCAGCTGACTTTCAAACTTACTGCAGGGTGTGTAACCTGCACGTGGCTGCAAATGTCCTCTGCAGGACAGCACAACTCCAATAATTAATGAAATACTAAATATCACAGAATCCCAGACTGGTGTGGGTTGGGAGGGACCTCAAAGCTCTGGTTCCACCCCCTGCCATGGGCAGGGACACTATCCTCAAGAAGGAACTTAATTAATTATTAAACACTTCAATGAATTATTCAAATAATAAATACTTTAATAAATTAACTATACATTGCAAAAATAGTATGAGATACGATTACATGATATTCTTTAATATTCTTTACTATTTTCACAATATTCAATATTAAAATATTGTTTTTCCTTTTGATTAACAAGCTCTGTGCTCTTCTGCAGGCTTCTTTTTATCCTATGCATTTGTGTTGCACCCCGTGCATGGAATTCCCTGTCCTGTTCCACACTCTGCACTGAATTCCCTGCCTGATCCCAGGTGCAGAGGGAACAGTGCAGGAGCTGTAAGGAGATCCTGCTCCAGTTTCCTCTGGGCTCACGTTCATGCAGAACTGAAACTGAGTCCCAACCCTCCCGGGGAGATAACAGCCTTATCTCCACAGCCCTCTGCACACGGACACCACACACGAGGCCTCTGGAGATTAATAAAACATTGCTTCCAAAGTCTTGACAGCAAAAGCAAACACAGGGGCAGCTTAAGCAGAACAGTTCCCACAAGGAACCATCACTTCACACCCCACCAAAACCCCCTGCGGCTGAGAACCCCCCCATCGTGTGAACTCTGCCAGTTCTGCTGGGAACACACTGCACTGAATGAATTTCCACTGTGATTTCTAAAGCCACTTCTGGCAGCAGTGTCAGCGCTCGAACCCAGCCCCATCTCACCTGTCCTCTCCTCCAGCTTTGCGTACTTTGGGGTGTTGCACATGTTACACTCTGACCTCCGGGCCCAGTTCACGTTGCCACAACTTCAGGGGCAGAAAGAGAAAGAGGAAACATTATCCTTCAGATTGGAGAGAAAAGGTGAAGTGATGAGACACCGCTTTGGAAGGTGACAGGACGGGACAAATCCAGGGGAAGAAGACAAATCAAGGGCAGGTTGGCAGGAACATGGACAGAATTACACAGAAGTGTTCAAATTCCTCATTATTTCTTCACTATGGCATCCACACTTCAGAGCAGTTAACAACCATGGAATCACAGAACGGTTTGGGTTGGAAAAGCCCTCGCAGACCATGGAGTCCCACCCTCCCCAGCACTGCCCAGGCCACACTGCCCCCTGTCCCCAGGTGCCACATCCACAGGGCTTTAAATCCCTCCAGGAATGGGCACTCACCACTGCCCTGGGCAGCTGTGCCAGGGACGGACAGCCCTCTCCATGAAGAAATGTTCCCAAATATCCACCCTGCCCCTCCCCTGGCCCAGCTGAGGCCGTTCCCTCTCCTCCTGTCCCTGTTCCCTGGGAGCAGAGCCCGACCCCCCCTGGCTGCCCCCTCCTGTCAGGGACTTGTGCAGAGCCAGAAGGGCCCCCCTGAGCCTCCTTTGCTCCAGGCTGAGCCCCTTCCCAGCTCCCTCAGCTGCTCCAGCCCCTTCTCCAGCTCCGTTCCCTTCCCTGGACTCGTTCCACGGTCACATCCCACTGCAGTGAGAGTCACCTGCTTCCACCTCTGCACTTCCCTCTTACAGCACTCAGAAGGCACCTTTAAATAACCAATGGATTTGATTCCAGCTGTCATCTTTCAATTTAGATTTTCTCAGCTGATGGCTCAGAGAAGCATCCAGGCATTTGTGTGCTAAACTCTGTTCATTAAATATTCAGGGAGTTTCATGGAATCCCAGAATAGTTCAAAATGGGAGGGACCTTCAATCCCATCCAGCCCCACCCCTGCCATGGGCAGGGGCACCTCCCACTATCCCAGGGTGCTCCAAGCCCCATCCAACCTGGCCTTGGACACTTCCAGGGATCCAGGGGCAGCCACAGCTGCTCTGGGCACCCTGTGCCAGGGCCTCAGCACCCTCACAGGGAAGGCAGCGCCCTCCACTGCAATGGGGGTAGTACCTCCATCTCCACATTCCCTCCAAAACTCGGAAATGTCTTGGCTTATCAAATACAAACTTGACCTTTTTCCTGGGCAGTCTTGACATTTAAAAACCCTTCTGCTGTTTTTTTAATTAAGTGCTGAGCAGCAGACGAGTGCTGTCCCCACAGCACACACCCAGGCTGCAGCTCTGACCCCTCCTGCCTCAGCAGCACAGAGAATTTTCAGGGAAAAGCAGGAGGTTTGTGTTTGGTGCCTACGTTTTGCACTGCCAGTCGTTGGCACTGAACAGCCCCCGGCTCTTCTCCGCCAGTGTCTTCCCGATCTCCGTGCCCCCGGCCTTCATCATCTTGGCCTCTGTCGTCTTCTCTGCAGGGACAACACAAATCAGGCCTCCTGAGACAGCAGTTTCGTGATTTATGAAAAACATTGAAGGGTTTTTTAAAGCCAAAAATAAATCAACGTTCTCAAACAGTTTCGGGTTCCATACAAATATTTAATGCTGCTTTAGGGGGCAGAAGGACACGAGGAGAAAAGGTCTGTGCTGGCGGAGACTCACCTCTGCCACATCTGTTACAGCTGGTCCTCCTGGCGAAGTTCACATTCCCACACCTGGGGATGGAGCAGAGCACGAGGGACTGGATTAACCAGTGCTGGAAACCGCCCACGGCGGGGCTTTGGCCCTCTGGATTTAACCTTAACGTCCCAATTTAACCCGAGTTTGTCCCAAACCAAAAATGAACTCCCTCAGGCCGTGCCGGGCCCGGGACACTGTCACTCCCCGAGCCAGCGGCCGCGGTTCCCGGTGTCCTATTCCCGTTCCCGGTCCGTTCCCGCTCCCGTTCCGTGCCCCGCTCCCTGTCCCGTTCCGTGCCCCGCTCCCGGCCGCTCCCCCTCACTTCTTGTCGGGACAGATCCAGTCCCCGTCGCTCACGCGGAAGTTCTTGGTCGCCATCTCGGGCCGAGCCGGGCCGGGCCGA
>WBMZ01000911.1:0-17029 GCA_013400975.1 Atrichornis clamosus
GCCACCCTGCGGCCATCGGGGCCACCCTGCCGCGCCCGGGGCTGGGCTCCGGGAGGCGGTGCCGGTCCCGACACGCTGCCCAAGCAGAGGGAGAGGAGTGGGAGGAATTGCCCGCGGGGTGTTGGGAAGAAACCGCGCGTTTTGCTGTTTTATGGGCAGGGTAAGGGCGTCTTATCCCGTCCATCTCTGAGTGATTTAGGGGTGCCATAAAAACCTCTGTGGAAGGAGGACTTTTGCTCGACTTTCCTGGCAATGCATCTTATCTCCAGAGAATTTCCCAATACCCTGTTTGCAGCTGCAAATAGAATGTTTGTCCCATTCCTCTCAGGAATAAATAAGAATTCCTCTTCAGAATATATAAGTTATTTGCCTATTTAAGGCAAATAACCTGTGTTCTGTGAAAAGCTCAGATCATCCTGCTAACAGCATTGCATCAGCAACACGTTTGAAAACCAGGTAAGCAGTAAATAGAAAGTTCCCTCTTAAATTATTTCAAATCCAGAGGACCTGGTCTCTCCTTTTCCCAAGCAGAGCTCAATCCAGGGCACAGGAAACTCAGCACAAAGCCGGCCATGAATCGTTTCCACACCATTAGCATGAGCACATGCAGATCAGGCAGCTGCAGCATAAACGCCTGGCTGGCTGCCTTTGGGTGCAAGCTCCCCGTAATTGGTCTGGAACAGAAAGACCGGAGGAGGAGGGGGAAGGTCTGAGCAGGTAGCTCGGGAGAGCTGCAGCAGAGTGACCCCGGGATGGGCTGAACAGGGGCAGCACCCCCAGACTGTGCCCTGATCACAGCCCCGAGGAAGGGCTGGGCTCTGCAGGTGACTCCTGGAACCCGAGGTGCTGCTCTTGGCCACACACGGGAGAGGGAGAGGCCAGGCCCCCCAGGTCCCCCAGGCCCCCCAGGTCCCCCAGGTCCCCCGGGTCCCCCAGGTCCCCAGGACACTTCTCCTGCTGCCTTGGCCGTCTGTGCTGTCTGGCGGCAGAGCTGCTGGGCTGGACGTGGTCAGCAGGGCCGCTGGACACACGGATGTGCTCCGAGGGTTTGTTCCTTGCCACGCTGCACCACTGCCTGCCACGGCCTCTGCCCGGATGCCAAGTTAAACTGGGATCCCGCTTCGTGCTGCCCCTTGGATGCTGCAATGCCCTCGGTCTGGGCCAGAGCTGAACAAAGCTCTGCAATGTTCCTGCTCCCTGGGAACACCCAGCCAGTGCACTGAGGGACCTTTCCAGCCCCAGAAGACTGTCACAGACAAAACAGAGAGTACAGAAACAAGGGAGTACAGAAGATACAGTGTGGGGCCTGGACTGACCCTTCGGTTATCCCAGCCAGGAAAGGGAGGCTGCTGTTAGCATTTACATTTCAGAATAAAGCCACTGCTTCATCAGGAAACTGCTTCTCTCAGCCCCAGCGTCCCCTCCGCTGCTCCCCTCTGCTGATGGAGCCTTTGGAGGTGACAGTCCCCTGTCCCTGCCAGCCCTCGGCCAGGCCCTGCCTGCACGGCGGCTGGCGTGGGCAGAGCACAGGGACTAATTAACCCTGACACGGCATCACGCTCGTTATCTGCAGCTCCGAGATGTCACAGCGCCGGCCCCAGCCCTCGGGGAAGGTCCAGCCTGGATTGCTGGCATGGGCTGGTCATGAGGAGTGGATCTCCCCCACGTTGTCCCAGCCACAGGAGCCCCACGGGCAGCGCGGCCGTGCCGCAGCCAACGCTGAGCCCGCGTGGCAAAGCCACCTCTGAGGCACCCGTGTGTCACCTCTGTGCCACCCCTGTGCCACGGGGGCTGCTCCCGGCCAGGGCTGCTCCCCTGCCTGCCCGGGGAGCCAGAGCAGAGCAGGGGCAGCACGAGGCCGCTCTCCCTCTGCCCCTCCAGGGCTGAGGCCACATCCAGCCCCTGCCCCTGCCCCGGCTGGGATTTGGCGCTGAGGACAGAGCAAGTTGGGCTGGGACCCTGCAGCCTGCCCTCCGGATCCTGGAGCTCGTGTCCTTCCAGCTCCAGGGGATTTCTGTGTGCACTCACAGTTGGAAAGAGCTGTCCGAGTTCACCTCCAGCCTGCCCAAGGTGAAGACTGACACAGAACCAGGCGTTTCTTCTTCCTGGGATATTGATTTTCCCCCTTTCGCCTTCCTGTTCAGCGAAAGCCAGGAAATCTGAGCCAGCTCAGAGGCTTTGCTCAGTACCATTATTGCAGGAAATGCTCCCAAAAAACACAGATGAGGAGTCGCTGGTCCCAGGCAGGAATGACCCCTGCAGCTGCAGGAAGGCCACGAGGAGGATGGAGAAATCAGCTCTGGCACAGCCAAAGCGAGGGGCTCCCCCAAAGCTGCCACAGCTCAGCCTCACCAAGGCGAATTGTTGCAGCAAACTCATTTTTATTTATGCTCTAACACCAGCACAGGAGATTGCCTGCCAGCTGGAAGGGGTGCGATTCCTTGATTAGAAATGCCACGTGGATACAAATGAACTTGAACAAAAGGAAAGAGAAATAAACCCCAGCCTCCTTCTGCAGAGACGTGTGGTCCGTGCTGCAGAAACACTGCTTAAAGAAGAACAAGAGATCGTGATGGTGGTGAATATTATAGTGAAGGTGATGGGGAACGTGCTGGGGGGAATAAACCAGTGCTGGACTTTGAAATGGATCTTAGTTCAGCCAGGATGTGGCACTTGGTTTCTTTCCTGCTGGATTCAGTTCAAGGGAGCGGAGGGGAATTGCTGTGTTTGCTCAGCCTGCAGTCAGAAAGCCTTCCAGGGTAGCTGGGCACATCAGCAGGGATGGTCCACGGGCTGGAGCGGAGCATCCTCAGGACCAGGAGCACGGGGAGGCTTCGGCGGCCGTGCAGGTTTGCAGGGCACAGGGACCCCCAGTTTCAGTGGGTAAATCATAGAATCCCAGAATGGTTTGGGTTGGAAGGGACCTTAAAGATCATCTAATTCCAACCCCTCTGCCATGGGCAGGGACACCTCCCACTGTCCCAGAGTGCTCCAAGCCTCCTCCAACCTGGCCTTGGACACTCCCAGGGATGGGGCAGCCACAGCTGCTCTGGGCACCCTGTGCCAGGGCCTCCCCACCCTCAGAGGGAGGAATTTCTCCCCAGTACCCCACCTAACCCTGTCCTCTTCCAGCCTGAAGCCACTCCTCCTTGTCCTGTCACTACACGGACAGCAAACACAACCCGAGTCCAGGGGAAAGGGAAGCTCTCCCGAGGGCAGCCAGCCGGTGTTTTCCTTTCCTCTTGCCCAGCAGTAGCCTAAGAAGCCCCATCTCATTGTCAGAAGAATAAGCTGTGAAATGGTTTTGAAAATAAAGGCTTGTTAATTACAGGCACATTTGGGAGCCTTCTGGAGGCCATCTGGCTGGGTGGGCAGGGTGTGGGCGCGGGGAAGGGAAAGCCCAGGGAGGCCGAGCAGGGAGCAGCTCCTGGAAAAGCACTTGATTAATGGTAAGAGCTAAATCCTCTCTTTACATTCAGCCATATGGGCCAGGCCCTGCACTGCCCCATTCCCACGATGCCGGACCTGCAGAGATGCAGGGCTGGGTGCCTGAGCCTTGGGAGCACTGGGATGTGCTGCTCATCCAGCCCTTGGATGAGACTGAACAGAGATTTCCAATAAATCCAATGTCCAAGCTGCATTTGCCATCGCTGCCTTCCCAGGGCAAGTTCATGGGGGAGCCTGTTCCTGTAATTATTATCCCGTGGTTGGGATCAGCCCCTCCTGTCAGCCATGCAGAACCCAGCCAGGGCCTCGTTAGACACTGTCATTGTGCTAATTAGGTAGGTTTCATACTTAATAATGGGGAACAATTTCATGGCAGTTTCATGGAAAAAAAAAAGAGGAGCAAAAGCCATTATAATTTCAGGAAGAGTCCCTGGAGAAGTGAAATGGTAATTCACAAATCCAACTCCGATCTATTAGCAAGTCCTGCTCTGGAGACTAAATTAGGGAGGATGTCTGGCTTGGGTGATATTCTTTATTATTTGAATGTCTATAAAGAATATTTATTAAATATTTTTTATCTTAAGAACTTTGAGACACAGCTACAGTTACTCGCTGTTTCCAAGGGCCTGTTTAAAGCCTGGATCACACCGGATTTGTCACTGCAAACACCCTGGAAAATCCCATTTTAATGCAAAACATCCTTTGAAGATACATTTAACAGGCAGAGAGAACACAAACACATTCGGGATGATGTTGGGCGTTTGGTCAGGTGTCCATGCAAAGTGCCCCAGTAGGGATCTGATCCTTTGGAAAAGGAACAAATCAAGGAAACCCCACCACCTCCATCCTCGGGTGTCCACCCTTTGTCCCTGGAGCTGAAGGGAGGGAGGAGCAGCGGATGCCAGGGGTGCCAACACCTCCCACGGGCTCTGTCCCTGCCCCAGGGATGGGGGTGGCAGTGGGCAGGGAGGGGGCAGCGCTGGCTGGAGCAGGAGCAGTGATTTTGGGTGGGAAAGGAACACGTGGGTGGCAGCTGGAGCCAAGAACTGCCCTTTCCACGTGAAAGCAGGAACAATGGCCTTTCCCAGGAGCAGGGGCTGGGCCCAGCAGCTGAGCAGCTCCTGGCACAGCACTCCGGGGGCAGCTGTCGGGAGCACGGGGGGCCACAGGAGCTTTTCCTCCAGGGAAACTTCCCGTCGCTCCCGACGAGATGAGCCCCCGGCCATGGGGGAGCGGCCCCACGACAGCTGCTGGGGGGTCAGCGGCTCTGAGGGACCACGGGAGCTGCCAAAGGGGTCAGAGAGAGCCCTGGAGCGGGGGCTGGACCGGGCTGGCACCAGCGGGAGGAAGCGTGGGGCGATCCTGGAGAACTTTTCCCACGGAGCAGGTTCCCTGTGAGCGTTTTAGGCTCCAGATTTCCCTGTGTCGTGCAGAAACACATCCTGTTTCCTGGATAACACCAGGCCTTGCAGACGTAGCCACCTGCGAAAACGCCTCCCTCACCTCCCACCCCAGGTGTCACCGTGGCCACGGCCATGCCAGGCTCAGCCTGGCCTCACCTACTGCCCACCACACCCAAGGGCAATGCCAGGGATGCTCCAGGGCTGTGGGCTGGGTGCCCCAGGTTGTGCCTGGGCTGCAGGAAACCCAGGGGTGAGGCCACACTCTGGGGACTGAGGTTGGTGCAGGAAAAGCTGTTGCTCTCTCCAGAGAACTCCTTCTCTTCGCTGACCCTCTGGAAAGGAGCAGGGAGGGCACACGTGTAACAAACAGGATGAACCTCTGATAGAGGAGGAAAGCAAAATGCTTTACAAGCAGCCTTTCAGCATTCAGAGAAATTAGGAAGGGGGAACAAGAAGCCCTAAAACCCACGAGGAGGAAAAACAAAAGCTTGCCTGCAACTCAGGTTCCTGGAAAAGTGCTGAGCACAGCGCTCGGATGCTGCCCCGCTCCTCTCCTTGTATGGGCACAAACTGGGCCTGCCTTGTGCCTATATTTAATTTGCAAAGGAGAAAAAAACCTTCTCCCTCCATGCCTCTGCTCCACTGGCCTCTCTGCCTTGGGAAGTTACAGCAGGAATAGAGTTGCATGTTTAAAAAAAATAATACCACTGCTTGCTCATAAGCCCTTCCTAGACTTGGAGTGAGTGGAACAGGTTTTTGGAACACAACCCTGCAGCACACACGGAGCATCTGGCGGGGCTCCTGGCTGATGGGAACTGGGGGCTGCAGTGCCATCCACAGCTCTGTGCTGGCTGCACCCTCCCGAGGCTGCGGCTCAGGGATTCACCTCCCGTTTAACCCCTGGAGACCGTGGGAAGCAGGAGGCTGTGGCAGGACCCCCATGGCCCAGTCCCACTCCATGAGCCAGGGACTGTGTGGCTCTGAGACCCTTGGCAGCAGCTTCTCCCCCAGACCTTTCCCCCTCTGCCTTTCCCAGTGCTGGGGGAGGAAGGATGGATGTGGAAGTGTTACCTGAGGGCTCCGGGGCTGTGCATGGGATGCAGTGGGATGTGCCTATGGAGCAGAGGACCTCCGCCTGCAGCTCCTCTCCCTGCCGTGATTTACAACCTCTCCTTGAATGGAAACTCTTCTGGCAGCTCCCCAAACTCCCCGATCCCAGCTGGGAGCAGCCGGGGGAAACCCTGAAGCGAGAGAAGCCAGACCCAGGGAGCCCCACAGCAGACACGAGACTGATTCCACTTTATTGGAAACTCTTGGAGAGCTGGACACTGAAGAACTTGGTTCTGTCCAGACGAGGTTTGTACACAACAGCAACAGGGAACACAACAGTAAATGTGGGATGTAACTTTGCACCTCGGAGAAAACAACAATAAACTTCTGCAGTGCTGGATCTGGAGGGATCATAGGGACAGGGGGAGAGGAGAAAACCCAAGAGACCCCCTGGTCACAAACCCCCTGCAAGGAGCCTTGTTCCCTACTGGTTTGACTGGCAGGAGCAGGAGCTGCTGGGAGTGCACCACGGATGCAGTTTAAGGGGAAACTCCCCCGAAGTCAGGGATTTGCCCCCCACTCAGCAATTGTTCAAGTCTTATAAATTCAAACTTACTTCTTTCCATTTAAATAACAAGTGCTTTGGGTACAAGGCTTGGGTTGCCTGGTTTATAACCCAGCTTCAAGTGCACACAAGCAGGAATAGATTTTTTTTAAAAAACTATATATATATTTGCACACTCATACACACACATGCACACAGTGGATCCTGTGCTGCAGCCATCGAGCTGGAGATGATGGAGTGGGCCTGGAGTGGCTGTCCTCAGCCTGGCACCAGGAGCTGCTCATCCGTGGCACCACTCGCCCTAAAGCTGCTAAGGATTCGGGTTATTTTTGCAAATACCAGTCCCCAACAGTGTCCCCACGTGGGGCTGTGTCAGCTGCTGCTCAGGCTGTCCCTGAAGCCGTAGTTCTCCAGGAAATTCCACCTGCAGGCGAGTGAAGCCCACGGCTCGTTCTGCAGAGGGCTCCTCTCTCATCTCAGTCCGTGCGGAGAGCTCAGGGTCTCCTGAAAAGACGAGTGTGGCCTCCAGCTCCTCTGTGGTGTGGAAAATGCTGGGCAGGGCAGAGAACAGGGACAAAGTCAGACCCAAACAGCCGTATTGATGTCAAATCCAGACTGGGTGTAGTCTGTGGAATCGTGGACTTTCTTGGTGCCGATTTTGGGGTGCTCACCGTGGCTCTCTGCCCTTGGGCACCTCTCTGCTTTGCTGTGATGGTTCTGCAGGTTCCCGTGGAGGGGGAAGTAAAATGTCCCCTTGAGTTTGTTCACCTTTTTGGATCTCTTGGAAATCTCGGGCTGTTTCTCTTCAGGAGGAAGCCAGCAGGGCTTCTCCTTGAGCAGCCTGTCTCGGTCCGGCCGGACGCTCCTCAGGAACTTCTTGAAGATGTTGGCTGTGAGGGAGAACTTCCTGCAGAGCTCCTGGGACCTGCTCACGGACAGGGACGCCTCGCTCTTCTCCCCCTTCTTATCCAGCTCCGGCAGGTCCAGCCAGTTCCCCACCAAGTCTGCAAAGATGTTGTCCCCCAGCACCAGCGGCTGCCGGTTCCTGCTCTGGGACATCAGGGACGAGGTCCAGTCGTGGCCATCGTCACACCCCGGCCACCCCCCAGCTGTGCCCTGGCTGCTGCACTCGAATGTCCTGGGCTGGACGTGCTCGGCTCTGCTGGACACAGGAGAAGGTCCTTTCGGGGGATAAACGCCCTCCCCGCAGCGGCCCCGGGAGGAGGAGGGGGTGTCTCGGAGGTGGTCACTCTCCGGAAGCGCAGTGGCACAGGACAAACCCGCTGGCCACGGCCCGGGCCAGGCCAGGCCCGGGGGGCCGCGTCCCCCCAGCTCCCCTGGCCGCGTGTCCGGCCCGGCCCCGGGCCCGGCCCCGCTGCTCCGGCAGCAGCGGCGCTGCTCCGCGGGGCTCCGGCGCCCCGAGATGTCCAAGTGCTCCAGGGCTGTCTGCACCTGGAGCAGCTTCAGCTCCTGCAGGGCGCCCATCATGCAGTTCATCTGCTCGTGCAGCCCGTCCCCCACCTCCTTCATGGAGAGCTGCGGAGGGAAGGAAGCACACATGGATCAGTGTCCCAGGACAGAGCAAAACCCTCGGAGCAAAGGCGAGAGCTGGGCTGAGCAGCCCTCTGCAACGTCACCCCTTCCCACTGCCTACCTTTTCCGTGCATCCCACCTGTGCTACATCCATTTCACAGAACAGCACTCGGCTTTGCCTTAGATTTTTCTAGGGCTTTCCCCCTAGGAATAAGAGGAGCTGACAGAAGTGGATTGTTTGACCTGACAACAAAAATAAAGAGTCTGACTTTCCATTAATTGCCTGGCAGAAACCCAAGGTGTAGAATTATGAATGGTTTTGGCTGCCGCCAGTTTCAGAATATTCTTGTGCTTTTGTGCCCTGCCTTCAACTGAAATCAGGAGCCAGGATAACGAACAGAGGCTCCTTCCAGGGAGAACCTTGTTTCTTTACCTGAGGTGCTACAGGCAGTTAAAAATAAACCCCAATAAGAATCACATTGTTACTGCACAACACCTCTTCAGCTCTGAACGCCGCCAGCCCAGCGCAGGCACCTCTGGCTGCAGGACAATCAAAGACATTTCAATGCACTGGAGATTTTGCACAGAACCCAACGCACTCTACAATTTCTTACATTCAACCAGGAATTCTTTGATTGCCAGGCTAGGACCCGTAGCAGCAGTTCTGCTTTATCCCTGAACCTCACTACAAAGATTGAACTTTCTACACTAGACTTAAAATAAGCAAGTTATTCTCCAGAGCTGCCCAACTCCCCCCTGCTCTCTTTCGCTCTGCTGCTTTCTCCCTCTCACGTAGGATCTGGATCATATTCCCAGAGCGGCTCCATAAAGCAAATGGGCTCCACTTTCCAACAGCTGCCACTTGTTCTGCTTTAGCAGGGAGGGGGAGTGGGGAAGGGGCAGCAGAGGGGAGAGCAGCAGGGCTGGCAGGGCTGGGGGAGCAGACGTGTCACACTGGTGCGAGGTGGTTTGCACAAGAGATTACCCCTGTCTAGGAAAGCTCCAGCCCACGCTGTCACAAACAGTTTAAAAGGCTCGGCACCATTTTTTTGTACAGCACTAGATCTCAAGATTAGGGCAGAAAAGGCCAGCCTTTTTTTTTTTCTTATATTCAGCTTTACATCACCAAGCTTTATATTCTCCATCTCCTTCATTTTAACTAAGTTAGTTCAATTACTTGCTCTATTTCCATCTCTGTACGCGGAGCTGAGCAGTGAGGAAGAGCAGCCATCAGAAAACTGGAACCTCTGCAACAACCCAGCTCTCTAAGAGGAAAACTGCTCAACAGTTTCCGACTGCAAATCCCCATTTCAAACCCCAAAACCTGAAACCAGCCTGCAAGTTACGGTGAATTTTCAGAGCTTTTCTCTTAATAAACTTATTTATCATCCGGAATGAGCACACAAGCTACAGATACAGAAAATCTGGGCTCAGCTTCCTGATTCCAGCACCGAGAGCCTCCGGCTATGGCATTTTTTAACATCAGCAAATAAACTACCACTGCAGACGTGCAAATCATGTCCCAGTTCCAGCCTCACCGAGCTCCTGGCTGCCCACACCACGCTGGGGCCATATGCCCCGCCAGCCTCAGACAGAACTATCACCTTACCTCTCCAGATCTGCTGTAGCGCTGCTCCTCCTAACCTTTCTCGCCTTATTAATGGCAGTCTGTTTTATCTGGGGCTTTGGAAAAAGCTGGATTTGGAGGCAGCCTGGCCCCTCATTGGCCGCTCTCCACCAAATCCCCCGGCTGTAATCGCGCCCCGGGCAGTGACAGGGTCCTGCCCAGGGACCGGGCCCAGCAACCCCGGGCATCTGCGGGGCTCCGGCTCCCCTCAGGGACTCACTCCACTCCCCTGGGAAGGGGGAGCACTGCGGTCCCTCCGCTAGCCGGGCTCTGGGGGCACTCACATTTCCTGGGCAGCCTTTCCTGGGCTGAGGTTGCTCCTCACAGGCAGACCCTCAACAGGGAAAGAACCCAGCTCAGATCCCAGCACTTCTCCTTCTGAGCAAAGGAGCTGGGTCTGCCAAACGCGGTGCCAGCACCAGACTGGGCAGCCTGAGCCACTGGAAAAGAAGTGGAGATGTTTTCCTCTGTGGAAACCCCTTCCTGGAAGAGGCTGAGATTTGGACGCCTGGGCTAAGCCCCCCTCGCAGCACAGGCGGAGGGAAGGGGGCTGCGGGATGTGGCTCCTCTGTCCTGGCTCAGTGACCTGCTTTGGGTGGGATGAATTCTGCCCTCCAGCCTCGGCGTCCCTCCGCAAACCTGAGCCCCTCCAGCAGCCACAGAGTTTTAAACATCCTGAGGCTCTTAACTCAGCTTGCAAACGCTGCTGCAATCTTGGGTTGTGCAAGCTAAAAAATGAAGCAAACCAACCCCCTCTGCTTTATCTTTTGCTCTTAATGGCATCCGCTCAGTCTTGGTAGAGACTGAGAGAGTGAGGGAAACCCAGCCCAAAGTGAAGTCACTGCCTGGTGACCAAACAGCCTGCGGGGCTTGGATTCCATCCACCTGCAATTAAGAGTACTCACCTTGGAAAGAAAATTCTGGAGGGGAAAAAACTCTTCTTCCCCAGTGTCTAACTGCCACCCTCTCGTCTCTGCCAAGATCTCAGTTCTCCCAAGTTGAGACTGGCTTCTCTGAGACGCTCCAGAACAGGGACAACGTCCCAGAGAAGAGAGACCAGCTCCCTGGCACAGGGGCAGGACTGAGCTATCTGGGGTGCACGAGGAAGGAGGGGTTCTGCAGATAATTCAGCACATTGGGCTGGAAATAAAGAGGTGCACTGATGAAGGCGATGGGAGCTCCAGGCTGAAGGGACAAGCCCTGCAGCCTCACTGGCTCGTGGTCACACACTTCACGTAGAAGGAACTCCCATTTGTGACGAACAGTGCGATTCCAAACAGCGTGAACGTGACACAAAACCCCAGAGAGCCTTGACCCGGCACGGGGAGAGACCCTGACCGTTCCTGGGGGAAGTGCCTCTGTGCAAGCGGGGCACCAGGAGACGTTCTGGCCTCTGCGAGCTGCAGCCCCCGGGCTGCAGGGCAGGGCGCAGGGGCAGCAGCAGCCCCTGCCAGACCTGCTCCCCTCCTGCCACCAGCGCCTCCCCTGGCGCTCCTGCTGCTCCCTGCTCAAGGTGCACGGACACACCAGCACTCCCAGGGACCCCGGGGGTCTACTCTGAGACGCTCTGTCCTTCAAAACAAGTGGTTGTTTGGCATCGCTGCTTCCAAAAATAGCCCTGCTAGAACCATGACAACTTGCAGATATCCAAATCTATCTCTATAAAAAATAAAAAATCAGATGCCTCAAATTGGATCTCATTATTCCTGGAACTTTTGCAATCCCTAAGAATTGGCATGAAGAATTTTATGTCTAATTCTGCACAAGCCAACTCATGCCTTTTAGAGCAAGACAAGTACTCACAGGGCTGAGCACTCCCCTTGAGTGCCTGGGACTGGTGTGTGATGGGAAAGGTTCCTTTCTCCAGCACTGAGGTGTTGCCTGGCTCAGTCCTGTGAAGGTGTGAACCAGGCAGCTCTGGCTAAAAGCTTCTCCAGAGCAAAGCTCATTTAAACTACAGACACCCCAACCACTGAAAACTGAAGTGCAAAATTCAAAATTTCACTTTCAAATGACCATCAAGGAATACTCAACATGGCAGGGAACAAGACAAAAACCTGTCAGAGCGCAAATATAGAGGGTTTTTTGCATTGGAAATGTACCATCCTGAGCAGCAAAGGCACCAATTGCTTTGTAAGGCACCTTTTCCATTATCTCCTCAAAATAACTCATTCCCATAACCCACAACTGGTTAACACAGTTTGGAAATCAATGATCTTCCACCACTGATTAACAGAGCAGGAGCAGAACCTGTCCCAAGGAACCTCCTCCAGCAGTTACTGGCATTTCATCAAATTCAACCCCAAGTACCTGAGACAAATAAGGGAGATTTTCCTCGTCACTTCCCACCTCCCATGTAAATAAGTAACTCTTTAAAGCCACTTTGGGAACAAATGGTTTTCTATCAGTATCTACCTGCACTGAGCTCTCAGAATCCAGTTCCAGTCAATCTCCTGGAGCCACAGCTGTCTGTATTCCCAGCCCATCCACACATCTGGCCTGCCCAGGGCTGCAGCAGCTTTGTGATGCTGATGGAAAGGAAAAACCCAGCAACAGCCCTCGGCCTTCAGCTGAGCACAGAGAGCTGGGCAGAAGAGCCCTGAGTGTGTTTGTCACAACCAGGAGGAAGACAGATGTCCAGCTCTTAGGCAGAAGAGAGGCAAAGGGAGGAAGTTATTGCTGAGAGGACAGGAAAGAACAAATGCCAAATAGTTCTTAATAATAGTTCTGATAGGCAACAGACCCAGCAACAAACAATTGGTATTTAAGGCAGATGACATAATAGAGACCGAAATTATTTTAGAACTGCTGAGCTGATCATATTGTTTCTGTGTTTTCCTTTGGGTCACTAACTGGATTAATCTTCAACAAGCCTGCAATTGTGGTTGGGCAGAACCCTCGCTGCACAGCTCACAGAGAGCTCCTCTCAGCTCCGTGTTCCACCTTTCTTTCCCTTCCCTTGGAGGATGCCAAGGGTCTTTCAGCCCCTGCATTCTATCACAAACATTTCAAGTCTCTTTTTCACCTGTCTTTCCAGGGTATTTTAGGTGTAAATGAGGATGTCAACTGTGAGCTCACAATTCATCTGAAAGAGGAAGGATGCTGATACTGTACCAGAGACTTCCCCCCACAGCAGTTTAAACAGATCTCCAGCAGATGTTAGCCAGGAGAGCCGTGGTTCACATCACGCCATGAACCACCTTCCTTCCCACTGCAAGGATATTGTTCTGTGCTTCCCAACCACACTCACTCTGTTCAAAGGCAAATCAGAAAAATCACTTCTCTACAACCAGGGTATAAATGGGCCAAAAAGAACTCCAATCTTCAGACTTTTACTCACAACCCAAGGGTAAGAGAGACCACAGGCCTGGCTGTACAGACTGGCCATTGAAGGTGATGGTTAGAAGTGTCAGTTTTCAGCCCAGATCTGCTTCCCTGGGAACCTGGTCTTTAACATTCCTGACTATGTGAACCTGGGAGTGTAAAACAATCCATCCTCATCTTCAGGAGTCTTCTCTGGAAATAACCAAGCAGACAGAGCCTGGGAGTGCTTTTTCTCCCCGGCTGCACGTGCCAGGACATCTGCTGTCAAGTCACTCTTTTGCACCTTCCCTTCAGGAACACCAAGGAATGAGATCCTGCGAAAATCACCCAACTTCCTGCTGCGGATGGGTGAAGTCACCCGTAAAGGGAGCACTCCATCAGCAGGGACACAAATGGAGCTGCCGGAGTTGGGAGCGGGGACACTGGGCCCTGGGGTCTGTCATTTGTGCCTCACAGACTGCAAACCACCGGAGCTGCCCCTTCGGAGAGAGCAGGAATGAAAACACAGCAGATCCTCTCGGAGCGTGACACAGTTACCGGAATAGGACCCAGTGTGAGACAAAGAGTAAAAATAATTGGCTGCATTTTTCACTCGGACCGAATGTTCTATTCCTGCAGGATATTCATAGCAAGAAACATTGTCTAATGGACATAAATTAATGTAAGAAGGGAGTCAGACTCTATCAAACTCAGTAATTCGATGTATTTATGACAAATGTGCAGGGAGAACATTCAAGAGTTCAAGTCAGAGTGGTGGGGTTTGTTTTAAATAGCTACTTAAACACTTTTCCTCCTCGAAAAAAGCAACAGAACACACAGATATATCCAGGATTCACCAAGGAAGGCCAAAACACGCAAAGTGAAGTTACAACCACAGCAAATGTGGCTGTGACCCCTTGCCTATTCCAGCTCTACAAGCCCCAAGTGCCAGATAAATCTGCCCCATGGACTCCCCAGCCCCCAGACAGAAAAGGGTTTATTCTAATTGCAGACAAGCCCCAAACCCCCATCCCACGGCACAGGTGCTGACGGTGCTGTGTGTAAATGCCAACAATCCTGGTGTCTGAGTGCAGGGAGGTACTGCCATGTGCAGCACGGAAATGAAACTCCTCTCTGCTAATCCCTCAGCAAGACAATTCCTGTTAAATCTGATCTTTCAGCTGAGATAACGTTCTGTGACTCGGAGAGCAGGCACAACTCTGCTGTGCCTCGGGACGGCATTTGCAGCTCCGGCTGCAGCCGAGGCAGTCAAAAGGGCTTTTAGGATCGGGATTAACTGCATCAATGGAAGACTCACAGGCTCAGGGGCACATTTCACGACTGCCGTGGAAGGACAGATGACAGGAGTGGAGGAGAAGCACAGATTATTCCATCACCAGACCTACAAACCAGCGCTGCACATTCTCACAAGCCACACTGGGTCCATAAATCTCCAGGGGCTTCCTGGAGAACGGGGTCTTACGTATTTTCTGCATGCAGGGATGAGGTGCAAAGAGCTGGCACAGCTTGTCAGAAGCGGCTCCACAGGCTGGTGTCAGCCTGGGATGAGGATCCCAGCTCCAGCAGAGCCAGCCCCGATCCCAGCCGGCCGGGATGAATGGCTGTGTCAGCTGGGGCTCTCCTGGCTGCGAAGCATTTGCGTGTGGAAGCTTCTGAATGGATTCCAATCAAAGGGACACCACACATGCCAGAAACGATCAGCTTACAATGGAAAACATGCGACTGGAACAGGAGCTCTCCCTCATTGATGGGAACGGGTCAGGTTCATCCTGGGGAGCCCTGGCAGAGCTTTCCCAGAGGAAATGGGAAGAGCAGGAGGAGCACGCCCGGCCCTCACGCCTCGTGGCTTGTCTGGCACAGCCCGGTGTCACCTCGGGGCACAGGGGAGCCGTGGCACACACCAGCAGCCCCGGCCAAGCACAACATTATTTCAGCATGTTGTTAATAAACAAAGCAAGGGAAGGAAAAACCAGAGCTGCAATCCCTGAATCTCACACTGCAGGGGGATTGAGTTGCACTTGAAGATAACCTTTCCTTGGGAACCGGGAGCTGTGCCAACATCCATTATTTTTTGAGAAAATCCCCTCCTCAAAACTGGCCAAAAGTCTGGTTTACCAAACCAGAGGCCGTTTGCACGGAGCCAAACCAAACTTCTGCCAGTGGGACAGTGTCTAACTGTGCCACGCGACACGGAGCAGCCGCAGCTGCTTCCTCAAACAGGGAAGTTTTGCAGAACTTCTCCTTGTGTCCATCTGGCCAAGCCATTCCCACCACTCCTGGCCGTGGTGCATCCCGAGGCTGGGGCAGGACCTGCCCAGCGCTGAGGGGGCAGAGCAGCAGCTCAGGAGCTCAGCTCCCACTCCCCATGGCGCAGACGGGCCCCGCTGTCCATCGAGCTGCTCTTTAAAGAAACAGTATTCTATTTTAATTCCAGCCTACCATGACAGATTTGATTTTTAAAAGCTGCTATTGCTCAGGATACCAATTATGGTTGTTTTAATTGATACAGTTCCTCCTACCTCCACTAAATGCAAACTGCAGCTCACTCACGTTGCTGGGGAGGTTGAAGGAAGTGATTTGAGGGTCTCTCCAGCTGCACCCTGGGCATGTCCCACACCCTGCTCACAACTGATCTCTGAGGCCCTGAGAACTCCTGTTACAGGAAGATTTTACGTTTGAATAACAAAAATTGGGTGGTGGGTCAAGCATATACGTAAATTTATGCCAGGCTAAGTTTTGGCTTATTAATATAATAAAAATCGTTGCATTTTTACAACAAGAAAATCTACTCCTGCACTATAGCAAGGGTTGAACAAAGCCAGAATTTTCTCATTTTAAGTATTTTTTTCTGGTTTTCACATTAAGTGTGAGGGATTTGCCTTTCCTTTGAATATATTGACTCTTCAGAAATTATTTTGTGCACTGCTAAGTAGGCATGTTTTAGACTCAAAGGTGAAATGTTTAGGCTTCTCTACAAAAATACTGCTCAGATAACAGAAATGATTTCTTTAGAAGACAAAACAATGATTTAAGAACTTTATTCCTAGGATGCCCTTCTGGAAGTTACTCCTTTGCCCCATCTCACCCTCCAACTCAGATTTTCAAGGGCTTTCAGATGATGCTGTCCATGTCTGCAGTTTGCATTTCGTTCACCACGCTCAGCATACAGCACACCAGTGACTCCCATTTTCCTTTGTTTTAGTTTGTCTTTCACCTCCTGTGTTTGCTGGGGAAACACTGGGAACGCCAGCAGGTTAAATGTCACTGCTGCCACATTTATTCAGAGCCAAAGGCCAGTGCCCCAGCCCACGTTTCACAAGCCACGCCGGATCTGGAGGAGCACAGGGATCTCCAGCCCTGGTCCTGCCCTGGGCGCAGCTGGAACTGTGCCTGCTCCGCAGGGACTGGAATGGTGTTGGTACACACGGAATGCTTCCTGCAATGCAGGCAGAGCAGCAGCTCTGTACAGAACCCAGCGAGCACAAAACCCAGCTGAAATCAACATCCTTTCCAGTCCAAACCGGGAGCTTTCTGCATTCAGAAACTTCAGCCAGCCGCTTCTGCTCTGCCTTGTCTTCCCCTTTTGTTCTCATTATCTATTTATCAGGATAAGGCACGACTCTGAGCCAGAGCCGCTGGAACCCTATTTTGGGAAGTATCAGTTCCTGCTGCCAGCCCACCCCCAGTGCACAGCAACACCTTCGGGCTTGCGGACGAGCCCAGGCAAGTTCCGGGAGTGAGGTGACCCCCGACCGGGAGCGGGAGCGGGGAGAACACGGAGCCCATTTCTGACAAAGGCTTCCCTACTAAAGAGGATTTCCAGAGGGTATCGGAGGTGCCAAGCGCGCGCTCCCTTTACACCCGTTTGATTCCCAGAAAGTTATTCTTATCCATCTCTGTGGCTGTTTCTCTGATTTCCGATCTATGCTGGCAGCTTGTCCCTAAATCCCCCGCACGCCTCCGCGCGCGATTTTTCTCCGACGGACGGACGGACGGACGGACAGACCCCGAGCGGCCGGCGCTGGCCGGGATCTGCCTCCCCTCTCACAGCAATGGGAACAGCGGGACCCCCGACCCCTA